>NW_010581937.1:381664-408847 GCF_000705375.1 Tinamus guttatus | reverse complement strand
TGAATGGATTTTCTCTGTTCATGATTATAGCCAACACATTTGTCAGCTAGCATATAAGTTATTGTTCTATACAGGAGAGTAGTTGTACAAACAAATATTTGACCTGAATGACAACAGTTGCTTGAAAAACTGACCATTCTGAGCGCACCTCATTAAATCATTTTAACTTCTACATTCAGGTTCCCGCAGCTCAACAGCAGATACTGTAGAGCATGTATAACAAAAAGTGAGATTAGCCTAATGAATATCTTTAATCAGAAGAATACTAAGGAAAATCCATGATACCTGTAGTAATGCACAGGCTTAAAATGTCCTGAATCCCCTTGACAAGAGCATTGATGGGAGCCTGATGAACCTTGACTGAATTAGGCTTAATAAGGGTATGCAGGCAAAAGCTAGGAATAAACAGCACTCATGTAACAAAATATTACTTGGGTCCTGATCTCCAAAAGCTACAAATGGCAAGAACTATATTAGACTTTACCAACTGTAGACTGCATTTTGCGGGTGGGTGTCTGTTGGAAAGGAAAGTATGAGCTTTAGGAGAGCCTACTGTATGATACTTGTAAAAAAGCTCCATGTACAATATTTTTGAGCTCCACTCCTGTAGATCATAGTTCTGTATCATCCTTGATATGTCCTTGATGTGTCCTTCTCTTTGAATCATTTTGGTCAGGTAACTGGCAATGTTTTGCTGAGACCTTAAGCAAAGTACTCTGTTCTCCCTCTTCTTCCTCCCCGTAGTGTTTTATTTGCTTTCATGCTTGCAAACTTCCCTTCTGCAACTGCTTGCTTACATCCCACCAATGTTTATAAGGAAATATCTCTGCATTTGCCTGTGAAGGGCTTGTAGTGTCATTTCAACATAATTGTCCTACCCAAAGATCATGCTGAATGAGGAATGAATAATTTCACCAACTGATGTTTACAGGTGGTGTATTTTCTGGGTATAGTACAGAAGACCTAACCCAAATTCCTACAAACCAGGGACTGTCCTTATTCACAAACCTAATAAAGATGATTTTTTTTCAGTTTGCTGCATAAGTGGTACATAAGATAGAAACCAATGCTGCTGCTGAAATTGTGGTGCAAGAAATTGTGGTAGTAGAGACTCTTTACTGTACTTAGACCTATGAGTTTCTAAAAGCATCACAACTTTCTAAGCTTTCTGAACATGTGAAGTGTGTCTCTGTTTCCCATGTATATTGCGGTAGATGTAAGTTGTCTCTTTGCATAGGCTGTGTCATAGGCTAGGGGATGCCTCTGTGTTGTCTTGTCATTGGTACTCCAGGCAGATGCGCAGGAGATGGAGCTGAGGCACAGCTGGCAGAGGGGCCTCTAACAGTTAGCGACAAGTGAGAGATAGGGAGCTGATTGCAAGAAGAAAACTCTCCCAATCCTCTCATCTGCTAGAAAGACAAATGGATCAACAGATAAGAGTGATGGAAATATATATATGTGTATGTACAATATATGTATGTATATGTACATATACACACACTTTATTTTGTTTCTGTCTTCCTAGTCCTTAGGCAAAAGAGCATTGTATAAAATGGGAGCTCTGGCTTGAGCCAGAACAGCTGGAGCAGGCTCTCTGCAGGGCTGCATTTGGCAACCTTGGATTTCCCTGATGCTCCAGATGTTGGAGCTGGGGGAGGCAGTGCCAGGTGCCCCTGACCTCCCTGAGCATGACAGAGCAGTTCCCTGTCTCCAGCTCGCACAGGAGCCTGTCCTCCAGCTCTGGGCTGCAGGCTGTGGTCAGCATGGTGCCAGTGGGTTTGTGGCTCCTGCTTCACCTGGCATCTTTTTAAGGCTTTTTGTTAGGGACAGGGGCAGTTGTGCAGTCAGCAGGAGAATATAGTATAGGGATTGAAGAGGAGAAATTCAAAGTACTGCCTTTTTGGTTTAACTTTCCTGTTATTATTCTATTAAATATAACACATCTTGGATATCCATTTCTTTATTACTCAACAGAATTTCCTATTGCATTGGAAACATCAAGATCTCATTTGATCCTCAGATTGAGCCTGGTACTATTACAAATGTTTGTAGCTGGACTTGGGTTTCCAACAAATGGATTAGCTGTTAGTCAAAGTCAAAGAAGCAGTAGCTGTAAGTGCCAGGAAGGGCACACTGCAGTTATGCCAGGGGTGAGTGCTGCTGCTGTGACTTCTAGATGCGTCCTGCTTTGCATGAGGAAGCCGGTAGAGAAGCTTTGACCTTGCTCTGTCAATCAATTCAGCCTGCTTCTGAAAAATCAATTCCAGTTTCATTCTCTATCCACACAGACCTAGTGAAGTTGTGTGTCAAAAGGATGTATTCCTATCTAATTCAAAGGGAAGAAAATGAAGTTAAACAACAGGATGTGCTTTGTGTATTCCCGCCTCCTTTCCCCCCTCCACCGCCCCAATCAAACCATAGGAGTATGACCTGAGAACTAAGGTAATAGCTGAGTCTGTTCCCAGGTGGCCTTTGGCTGACTGGCACTTGAGTGTGACTGCATGGCAAAGTGCACTCCTTCACATTCTTTACCTTTCAGCTACCAGTGTTTTTTGTACTGTTCCAACTCAATAGGAGTTGGAAACAGCTGGGGATGGCATAGCTCATCATGCTTCTGCTTCAAGAGGGTGCTGTTGAATTGCTGCTTAGCAATCCAGAGGCCCACTGCATTATCAATACGTAACATGACCAATTATTGCAATCTTTGTATTTTTTGATAAGATACTATTCATCAGTAATGTACCTGAAATCAGAGGGATAACAGAGAAAGGAGCAAAGAGCTCTGTGGCTCATTTTCCATCATGAAAGGGATTTTTGTGTGTGACAAATTATACACCAGATATAAATTGTAACAAACAAACAAAACCCAGATCTGTTGCTTGCAATAAATGTCTGTAAATAGTATGCATGCACTGAGGCACAAATATTCTCAGTAAAAAGTCCTCAGCATTAAGAAGCAATTTTTGAAAAAAAAATGCTTTTTTGCCTTGCGATAATCCCGTGTGCTGAATTCTTTAGACCTTCCATACATTAAATTAGTTGAAAGTGGACAGATGTCTAAGCAAACTAAACAGAATGTACAGAAGGAGAAAAATTCAGGAGGTATTCTTTGGTCTGCAGCAATCAGCACTGAAAAGAAAATAGCTGGGTTGGAAAATATACCTCAAGTTAAGAGCGTTTGAGTTGTCGGCTTCATAGAACTGCAGACTTTTCCTTCTGAAAGGGCCAAAGAAGAGTCAGTTCAGCCTTTGATCTTGCCATGACATAAGCACTAGGGTGAGTCAACTGCACTTGTTCAGCTGTTTTATCAGTGGCCACTAAAACTCCTGGATAGCAGAGACTATTGGTAAGGTGGCAGTGAGACAGAGACAGGATTTTATTTACATATTTCTCCTCGTGCACTGCTTCATGCCCTGTTTTGTCATTTCATCCATACCTTTTAGCAGAATTCAGAGTCCAAAATCAATCAGATCTCACGGTCATCAGCCTTGCATTTCAGTTACCTCTTTCTGTGCCACCGCTTTGGGATAGTGTGCGAAGGATTGTGTGCCCATCAGACCCACAATCAGGTCTCACGGTCATCAGCCTTGCATTTCAGTTACCTCTTTCTGTGCCACTGCTTTGGGATAGTGTGCGAAGGATCGTGTGCCCATCAGACCCAGAGCCAGAAAGGGGGGCAGTATTTGTCCCAGTGTAGGCTTACTGCTTTTTCCTCCCTTGTGTCTGGGAGGAAATGGCAAGCAAAATAGTACAACTTGGAACTGGGTTAGTGGGCCCCAAGTTTCAGCTGACACCCTACGCGGATGTGTATGTTTAAGATTGCTACAGTGTGTATTTCCAAATAGGCTATATTTTACCATTTGTAATAATTTATCTATTCCTTTATTTGTACTTGTAGTTTAGTTAATAATGGTGTGCTTCAGTGCAACGCAGTGATAGTAATGCACTGGGACCAGAAATGCATGGGGGCCCTTGAAAATAAGGTGACAACCAAGAATGTCGTGAGTGAGACCTGAGAGAGCAGATGTTCAGTGTCTGTGGGGTATAAGTGCAGGGGAGATACTACTGGCAGTAACTTCCATGGAGTACCTGGCGTTTTGGTGTCTGTGAGCTGAGGCAGCAATCAGTGGAAATGCCTGCAAGTGAAAATATATTTTTCTTTTTAAGTTGTATGGCCTGCAGTCTCAAAGTGTTCTCAATGCATGTCACTGTGACTGCAGTAGTTGCTATTACATGGATAGGTACATCTTGTGTTGTCTTCAGAGGTGACTTCTTGTTTTCTGTTATCTTGGCATGAAAACCTAGCAACTCTGAAAGACCTGGTAGTTTTGCAGTAAACACTGAGAAACACCAGAACAATCAATAAGGTTTCCCAGCCACAAACCAGTGCAAAGAAGCCAAAAATGGCTTTCACAGCAAAGACTTCAGATATTCACATTCACTTCTCCATCATCCTGATAGAGATTCCCTGAGGTATTCTCCATGACTAGCAAGAGCACAACAGCATGTGGTATGTAAAGGCAGCCAATAATAACATCTAGATCTCCGAGGAGAGAAGGCTTCTTCAAGGGGACTTGGGAGCTTCTCAGGTATCATAACCTGTATCCAGCATCCCCAGGGATGTTACTGGTGTGCCAAATATGACCACAGAAATGCAATATTTCCTGTGCAGCTATAAGACAGAACTGCAGTCTTATCAAACCCACGGAAACAAATGCATGCAATATCTGCACAGATCTCTGAGCCAAGGAGAAATAACCTCTTTCACTGTTAACCAGGCAAGCTGCATGCCAATACTTGATGTATATTTGCACAGCAAAATAATACACTAAGTAATAGGATTTATGCCAAATCACTCAGAGTGAGAAAAGATGGAAGTCTGGAAAAATCAGGCAGTCTTACTTTGGAGTTGAGCACTGGCTCTGGTACCCTATAGCTTGAGCAAAAGTGTCCTATTTTACCATAAGGCAAGGTAATACTTGGATTTGGGGATGGCATGAAGATCTGAACTGTTTTACTGGAACTCTTGGGGGTGGGAGAGCAGGGGCATCCTCCTCCATGCTGTTTGCAGGGGACAGCACGTGGAAAGTTGTCTTCCAGAATCCATGTCCATAAAGTTTGTTGTGTGGCCAAGTAGTGGTTGTCTGGGGCAGGGGAGTAGAGGTTCCTTTGGATTCAGTGAGGAATGTCCCTCCTGGTACTGGAGGGTGGTACTGGGTGTGTGTGACATGCAGAAAAACAAAAGCCACTTTTTAGTGATCTTTCCTTTTGAAGTATTTTTCTAAGTATCTTCACTGCAGTAGTTATGCATGCAAGGTTTATGCCATGTCGAGGGTGTGGAAGCTACCAAGAAGTTACTTCATAAGAAGTGAGCTGAGCACTGAAGTAAGGTCTGTGCACTAGGGCAATGATTCAGCCCAGTCATAGGGAAAAATGCTCAAAGATAAAGCAAATATTTAAGAATTTGTGAAGGAAAGACCCTTATGTCTCCCCCCCATCTCTCTGGATTTCATCTATCACTATTTTTAAACCATATAAATGAGTAGTAATGCCAGTCATTTCACTAACACAGATGTTTGCAATGAGCATGCAGTCAGGAAGTGTAAAGTAAAGATGAATGTATCATTATTATGCGTAAGTAAACTTTTGTGGCCCATTTGTCAGATGAAGCTGAATTACGTTCTGTCCTCCCAGATTACAAATGGCTTGTATTAAAGCAACAGCTTTTTAAGAAGGCTGGGAAAATATCCTACTCTGCTCATTGTAAATACTTTAGAGCAGAAACTTTGCCCCATTTCTTCTTTCTCAGCTTTGGAAATAAAAACTTAGGTAAAAGTGCTATTATTTCCAGTCCAAAATCCTGTTCAGTGAGTGGTTGCCAGATCCTTTTCTATCAAGGAAAGATTCTAGTAGCTATCAACTATTGCATCTATGACAAGATTCTCAAGTGATATACAGACACATTCCTCCATTTATTCTTAAGTTGCTCTTAAACACATTTTCTTTGGAGCAATGTTTCAGCCAAAGATGACAGGAAGGTATATTTTTTTCCCTTTAAACTAGTGAACATTTTAAAAAGTGAGCTATGCTTCAGTGTTTTTTGGCACACAGAATCCATCTTAATGTGGAGCACATGACAAAACGTGCCATGCTCTGTATAAAGATCTTAAGGAGAATGACTGAGCCCCAGTACCACACTGTAAATTAACTATTGTCCTTTGTCAGCACCAAGTGTGCCCCGTCATGTCAAATAACCGCAGTTGGCATTCTCTGTGTGAGCATGGCCCCATTCATTCCACCCAGCAGTGAATAATTCATATAGCAAGTATTACCCTAGGCAAAATACACTGACATCAAGAGTCATTAAACTATAGTCATCTACTGAACAAAATAGTTATTCATGCCTTCAATGTGAACCATTAAATCTTTCCAGTTAAATTTAAGAATGAATCAAATTAATTCATTTAACATGTTCTGAGCTCACAATAACATTGTTGCACACTTGTTTGGCTTTGCTTTTCCCCCTGTTCTAAACTGTTCGTACCTGCAAAGTGAAATGCTGTGCTGAGCAGTTTTTAATAAGCCTGTAAAGGGAAATATCAGGAAAGGTAATTCTTGGTCATGATTCAGTGCCCTCAGCTTACAGAGTTTCTAGTGTTACACATCGCTGGTTATTAAATGGTACAGTAGCAATGGGTAGCATTGAATACAGCTAAGTGAGCAGCGATGACCCTTCCTAAACAGCTGAACCTCCCTCCCAGCGTGCACAGGGCAGGGCACAAGTAGGAAACGAAGGACAGGAATTGCTTAGCTCTGTCCACAGAGTATGTGGTATCTGTTTAGAAGCCAGCCAGTCAGGCCTGGAGTGGCACCTCCTCAGGCTTTTCTTCCCTACATCAACCGTAGGGCATCACAGACTATGTGGAGTAGCTTGTAGCCAGCCTGTCAAAGCACAACTGGCAGCAACCCACACTTGCCTCGGTGTTGTCATGGGGGCTGAGATCGCGCATTAAGTGTCACCTCGCTCTTCTCTCTCTGCCTTTGGCTTATGCCTGCTTCTCCATTCCACGGTGGCTGCTTGGTGCTGGGGAGGAAGTGGGCTGCTCCGGGTGATTTTTGCGAGTCCTCACCAGGCATGTTGCTCTAGGATGATAAATAAGTAATAGTGCTGGTCAGATGGCAGAGAAGCATGTGCAAGGAGAAGGGAGGACCAGATGAGATAGGAGGGGATTAGATGAAGAGTAGTATTGCCATATGACTCAGGCTCTTTGTTTGTTTCTTTCCTTGCAATAAAATAAGTAGCTGTCTGAGGTAGTAGCAACGTAACTGTGAGTTCAAGGAACTGTCTCCATCACTGAGCCCCTACCTCACAGTGACCTTAGAAATCTCCTTTGCACATAAGGGAAGCATTGGCAGAGTCTGGGGCTGTTGCAAAGGCCCGGGAGGGACCTGCAGGTAGTTTATTTTCCTGGAAATGACAGCATTTTGAAAAATGTTTTCCATTGTTCTTTATTGGAGGTTTATCACAAGTTGGTAAAGAGCAGAAGGGAGTTTTTTGTCTGCCATAACCAAAGGGAGCTGGGTGGTGTTGGTATGTTCCTGCTTAGTCATGTTTAGTGGAGATTGTTTTGTTAAATCACAAGCATGTTAACTTGCTCCTTTAAAAATAATGTAAATCAGGTGAGGTGGGAGTGGTGCCTAATTAGGAAAAGTTAATAATTTACTCCTCTGTGAATAACTGATAATATTTGCACTGCAGGTGCTTTCCCCCACTAGCCCGATCACCTTAACCCCTTGCATGCTGGTCACTTCAGGTATCGCATGCAATGCTGGCCTGGCAGCAGGAGCATCTTCTAGTTGGGAAGGAACTGACCCGCAGTCTCCCAGTCCATGGTTTATGGACATTAGCATTGTCTTCATTGTCTGCCCGCTTGCATCTGCTGGTTATTTCAGTGAGTGTACAACAACTATTTCATCTCTATCGCACAAGTTCCATCACATTTTCTGTTTTTTTTGTTTGTTTTTCTTCCCGGCTGTGTTTAAGTCATTTTGTTTGAGGAGGAAAAAAAAGGTGATGAAAAGTTGCAGGAAAAACAATGTGTGATTTACTTGGCTGTAAGTGAAGTAGTAACCCCGTGTAGGATGAATCCCCTGCTACAAAACCCATCCTGCCCTGTGATCATTCCATGTTTGTCAAACCTAAAATTTGATGCAAAGTCCTGACGGCCTTACTGGCTCTTCATCTTCTTCAGAGATGATTTGCTTTAAAACAGAATGCTTTGGTGCAAAATATTTAGTTCAAAAGTATTTATCACATCCTCCTGGAAAAATAGATCGTATTCCAAAACACCCGCTTCCCTCATAGCAATTACAGCTTCTAATCTGTGTAACATAACACCAACAACTCCAGGTTGCAGCTTTTGTTGTGATTAGGGAGACCTGTGTGCTGTCAGTTTGGCCTCTGCTTGCTGTCAGGGCTGCTCAGTGTGTGTGAGCGAGCAGTCTGGGATGCTCATGTTGGAGGGTGGTTTTAGGGTTCAGTAGGTCAGGGAGACAGCGTGCTTCTGTTTTAGGTTATGGGACTTACCTCAATGCGGCCAGGCAAAACTGTACAAAGCTAGCCTGTTGTCCTTGTGTCAGCATCTGATCCTTTGGCAAGGTTGTCTTGCCATGGGAAATACTAGACTTGGGCCTTATGTGAGGTAGAGCTGTGTTTACTGTGAGCCTGTGAGTATTTGCATATCAGGAATGCAACTTTACAAATTTGGCTTTTGCTGTAGGTGAGATTGCTTGGGACATTCGATGACAGAATTAAGTAGTGTAGGTACAGAAGTGAGATCATCTAATGGGCATGATTAATTGAGTAACATTTACTTTGGATTATACTTCATCCAGACAAGCTGCATGGGACTGGTGCAGGGAGCAATGGAACTTGCATGCTCAGTCTGAAAGCCCAGCTTGCCCTGTGTCACATACTTGCAGCTATGCACAGGACAACTGCCCCAGTGGAAGCTGCTGCCACGGCTGCTCTCACCCAGCCTGACTCTTCCCGAAGGCCGGAGCGGAGGGAGGGAGGCCGGGTGCTGCGCATGGGGATGCAGCAGCACGCACAACCTTTCCTCTTCTCTGAAGTTAACTGCTTAACTGGGTCCTTTGACCATTTTCCTGTCTGTTATATACAGCTCAAGGTGCAAACTACTCCTGTGTGCACGCAAGACACCTGAATTTCTTTAGAGAGGCTGCTGTGGTGCGGAGGCAGCATGTTGCAAGGCAGAGGAAAGGGCCTGTGGCTGGTGGTGGAATGAGGAGGCTCCTGCAAAGATGCCTTTCAAAGGCACGTTTGCAGAAGGGAAATTCCCGCTGCAGGCTGTTTAATGTTTTAGTAAACTGACTCTCTGACTCTTTCCTCAATTTTGCTACAGCCCCTGTGAAAATGGGGCTGATGGGGAGGAGAAGGCTTCTCCTCTCTCATGGTAGTCATTTATTCGAACAAGTGGCTACTGTGGCCACTCCAGGGATATGAACACACATGATGGCAAAGAAACAGTGATCATGGTGGTTGTCTGTAGTAGACAAATCTCTGGTTTGCTCTCAATTTGTTCATACCTTAATTGTCAGTCAGTTTCTGGGTGAAATAATTTATTTCTAATTGTTGATGATTTTTTTAATTTGGCAGAGAAAGGCATGAGAACAGTCAGTGAGTAAACATTAATGCTAGACAAATTCTAACTCGGAAGAAGGCTCACATTTTTTTTTTCACGGTGAGTGTAATTAACCATTAGAGCAACTTGTGTAGAGATTCTGGGGATTTTGCATCACTTAAAGCCTATAAATGAAGACTGCATGTAATATAATATGCTTAAAGCAGAACTTGTGGGCTTGATTCAGAGTTGCCTGGGTGAGATTTTTTTTGCTGTTTTATGCAGCTGGACAGAGCAGATGGTCAGAAAAGCTATGAAAATAACTCCCTGTAAGAGATCTGTGTTTAAATAATCAAACAAACAAAACCCTTGAAAATGATATCCACACATGCAAAGGGATGAAAATTACATGTCCGTAACAATACTGGAAAAGGAAAAGTTGATGTCTGTTCTGACTGCCCGTTTTTGGTTCCAGGCACAGGGTGTTTGGTGGGAGAGCGCTGTGAGTGGCTGATGCTGCGAAGGGCATGGTGGAGGTGTGGGCTTCCTTGGGGGCTCTGTGCCACTGCGCTCTGCGAGCCAGAGCGGGGCTGCCTCCGCGAAAGCCAGCCTTGCATGGGAGCAGTTCTCCTGGCAATGTCACTGAGCAGTTGGAGCTCTTCATTAGGGAGAACCTAATTAGACATTCATTATTTATTACATTAATGGCCTGGCAACAAGATTTATTTCTCGACCTATTTGTTTCACAATGTGGTTTCTTTGGCAATCAATTGATATTTGGTTAGCTTAATAACTATCTTGTTAAAATTAAATTAAATGCTGCTCTGATTTAACTGTATTAAAATAAATGTTGTCATTGCTAATGGAATGCAAATAACTCTTTGAGCTGTGGCTCTGCTTTGTTGCGCTTGCCGCTGTTGGCCATGAGGCCGCTGCCAAGCCTGCCAGTGCCGCTGGAGGTGCCAACGGCTGGAGCACGGAGCCAGCAGCACTAGCAGGAGTTCCTGCAGCTCGTCAGTGTGTAGGCATCCCTGACTAGAATACCATAAGAAAACAACATTTCTTTATTTCAATAGGAAATCTGTTCTTAAAGTTTCACTCTTTGATACACCCAGTAGGCAACAAATGAAAGTTGAGTTGTCTGGCTAGGAGCTTCTCAGAGAAGATGTGGGTCCTTTTTAGCTGCTTAAAGGTTTAGAGAGGATGGGTTAAAATGAATGATTCTCAAGCTTTGTCCACAGTGTGGGATAAAGCCTGGCAGCAAGGTTGTCTCTGGGCTTGTTCATTTCCTAGTGTGTCAGGGTCCCAAATGGCAGGAACCTGCTGCATCAGCGTGCAGGACATGTCCTAGCAATAGTGAGGCATTTTCTTAGCACCTTCAAGCTCTGTAAATGCCTTGCAGCATGCCCTCCCTTCCCAGGCCTCTGGCAGGCAGCAACTGCATATCTGGACCAAGTCCTGAGTGTGTTTGGGCTGGAAGTGAGGAGCCACCAGCAGAAACCATCTCATTTGCCATAAAACTCTTCCAAGGCAAGGTGCGATCCTCGGGTAAAGGGCCTGCAAAGTAGGCAGCTGCAAGCAGAGGCCCTGGGCCTTACAGAAGTGTGGGCGGAAAGAGATGTGTCAAGGCCAAAGTCAAAATGCATTACCAAAACTTTTCATCTATACAAGTGTTCAAATGAAATAGTAGAAATAGCAGCTGGAACCTTCAGGGAAAAAGGCTTGATGTGTTGCCAAAGCTTTATGGTGAAAGGATGTACTCCGAAATACATAGTGAAGGCAGAGGCTGATGCAGCTGCCCTTTCAGCCCGTAGATAGATCATCTGGGACTTTGGCGGGAGGTGGAGCTGCTGTGGCCACACCGGAGGGATGAAACTGGGTACAAAGACCCATCGTTGCCAGTGTTACGTCTCGGAATTCTGAGAAATTTTTGTGTTTCCCAAATAAATATGAAAATGAAGGTGTAATAGTGCATGAGCAACCATTTTAAAGAGTTTTTTTTTCTTATGCACAGGTAAATTTTTAATTTGTATCCTCAGTTGGAGAATTTGTACACACAAGTTCTTGTTATAGACTTACATTTATGGTGAGCTGCAAGAACACTTACTTGAATTTACGAATCTGGAGTAATGCCTAAAAAATTATTTCAAATAACTGAATTGTAAAAAGCATCAGCAATTCCCAGTCTTCCCCTCCAAAAGCATATGTGTGTCCAGATATGTAGTATTCATGCAAACTGTTGATCTCCAGTGGTAAAGACAAACTCCTAACAGAAATCATGCTGCACCTTGCAGCATTTATATTTTTGCCCATCTGAAATACCAGCCTTGACAAAGGTGCATGGAGCACAGTTGTTAGTCAAGATTAAATACAGAACTGGAGCTGTATTGCCTCCCCAGTCCAGACATGACCATTTCATCATACCCTGAGGATTTTGACCACCTTTCCGGATGTACTGATGCAACAGATCTAAGCCTGCATGACATAATAGGTTGGATGAGGAAGTAGAAAAAAAAGAAAGGAATAAAATTCAGTTCAGTATGAAATGTCCAAGCATTTAAGTTTGATGGGTCTTTTAATAATATAGTTAGATGAACAACATATGATGCCTATGCTGTATTAATCTTCCAAAGCTTGATGCTTCACATGGTTTTCCAGCAGCTTTCATTTATTGAATTTCCTGCTTAGATTTTTAGTGAAAAGCAAGGAAGATTATGAAACATGCCCTTTTTAATTCTGATTTAATTGCACACAATGAGCTAAATATATCATCTGCTACAACTACAGCTAGTACATTGTTAAATATTATTTTTACAATAGAGTGCCAATATTAATAATATTTGGTATAATTAGCACTAGATTACAAAAATATTTACATGCAGCTTATTAGAAAGTGATATGATGTATTTCTGTGTTGATTGACTGTGTAGGTGACTAGAGAGTATGAAACAGTTTGCAGCCCATATCCTGGATTTTAAAACTTCCAGATTTGTTTGTTTATTTTTAGTAAGAATTAAAAGCAAGTCCCTGACACTGCTTTTGTGGTAGCATTTCATAGAATAAGCCCATTCAGGCTTTTCATCTGACCAATCTGCCCTTTCATAGTTATACTTAGCCTGCCTGAATTCCTTAAAGTTTGATTTCTCTTTTTCTTCTCTATTCTTTAATCTGCCAAGAATTATGAAGGAAAGATTGATCCCACCTTGTGGAGGAGGCCTGGATATGGTGGCTTCCGTAGGGCCCCTCCAGCTTTATTTTCCTGTGGTTCTGTCTAGTGTGGAGCTGTCGCACATCCAGCTTGCTTGTGGTGAGGGCAAACCAGCGCCTAGGAGCACTTTGCTGTAGTTCGAGGGCAAAAAGAATCGAGTAGCTCAAGCCATCAAGCCTTTCAAACTGTTGTGCTGGTGAGACAGAGCAACACCGGGCTTTTGTGTGGGTCAGATCCTCCTCTTTTCGGTGACATTGCCCTGAGTAATTTAGCCCAGAGCTGAACCCCAGATTTGAGACTGCATTTGCTGACAGCCAGGGATTCACTGCTGCAGTATTCGGCAGCTGTGGTGCTGTGCTGTAATCGCAGAAAACTCAGAGGAGCTGCCTGATGTTGTCCACCCTGGAAACCCGGCAGTGGCTGGTGCGAAGCTGTGCTGAAGAGCAGTGTTGCCAGATTTCATCTTGGTTAGAGATTTGTCTCCCCTTGCCCTAGCTCGCTCCTGACCTTTGATGATGACAGGAAGCATTTGCTAGTTTGAAGTGACATTTGGCTTTCCAGGGCCACCCAGTATCTGGCCTTGCCTCTCCAGACCTACAAGTGCTTCCAGGTGTTTGGGGCAGAGCCATACAGGAAAGACAACAGCTTGCTGCCACTTGCGTGGTCCATAACATGGAAGACAACAGCAAACAGGACACATTGGGGACTGTTGTGGGGGGTATAAAGTTTGGGGCTGATGAACCCGTAGGCAGCAGCGGTTGGGTAACCGGAGTAGAGAGCCACGGGGTAGCATAATGCTTTGCACTTAGGTAGCATTCGGACGTTTGTAGCTTGCTGCGTGCACCTGTACGAGCTGCAGCTCAAGCAATGCCTGAACTTCCTAGCGCTTCCTGGAATGCCTCTGTGAGAGCAGGCTTTACTGTGTCTTTGCTGTAGTCACTGGACTGGTCTGTGTTTAGCAATAGATCTAAGCAGAGTGGAAAGTAGCAGTAAAGAGCAAGAAAAGAAGGGTGAAGTGAACATGAACTAGTTTCCGCAGCCTTTGACAGCTTCTCTGGTGGGAACAATGAGTAATTTATGTAGTGTTCCCCACTCCAGATTACCAAGTGGCGAGACTGAAACTGGGAAACACTCCAGGTTTAAATCTAAAACAACAAAGGGGATATTTGTAGTCCTTTGTGTATTCTGTTATTGTATTCATTTTTATTAATTTCCTGATACTGAAAGTATTTGGGGCAGGGAAGACGGGACTTCCTACACTCTATTGTGGTGGCAGTGGCTGTGAGGCATTGCGGCAGCCCGTGCACCAGTGCTGCTCGCCATTGGGCCTGGGCAAGACTCCTGTGCAGGAGTCCACAAAAAATAAAAATATCACAAAATACTTTGAGTCTGTGAGCGAGTCAGAATGCTGCTTCAGGTCCATCTCAATACCCATCTGGCTTTTCTCCAAAAGACTGGGCTGCCAGAACAACAAATAGTAACCATGAAGCACCCAAGAGCATAGCAAGGATGCAGAATGAATCCTTTGCTCTCTGATCTCAGTACATAAGTCAGCTCCTCACTGTAACACCCGTATGTGTCTAATAGAAATGGCCTTGGTTTGTGACTGTGCCCATACAGCCCTTCTCACCTACAGAGTCATCATTTTCTGCGAAGAGCAGTTGAAAGGTAGTTGGTGGTCTTTGCATCCTTCAGATGAGTATGTGAAAAGGGGACCCCCTGGTCAAAAGGAGGCAGCAACCCCTGGTTTGTGGAACCGGGGGCGATCCTCTGTGCAGGGATTACAGCTAGTGCAGGCAGCATCTTTTTGTTCACTTTGCGGTATAGCATTTTCGTTTTCTCCATTAATTACGAACTTTTGTGTGTGTGTGTTGGCCTAATGAGTATTGATGATAGACAGTATGCTGTGGAAATTCTCCTATTCTGTAAAATCATAGAATCACAGAATGAATCATAGAATCATAGAATGCTTAGGGTTGGAAGGGACCTCTAGAGATCATCTAGTCCAACCCCCCTGCATACGCAGGGACACCTAGAGCACGTGGCACAGGACTGCATCCAAGCGGGTTTTGAAGATCTCTAGAGAAGGAGACTCCACAACCTCTCCGGGCAGCCTGTTCCAGGGCTCTGTCACCCTCACTGTTAAGAAATTTTTCCTTAAGTTCCTGTGGAACTTTTGGTGCTTCCGTTTCCGGCCATTTCCTCTAGTCCTATCAGTGGCCACCACTGAAAAGAGACCAGCACCATCCTCTGCACTCCCTCTCTTGAGGTACTTATATACACTGATTAGATCCCCTCTCAGCCTTCTCTTCTCCAGGCTGAACAGGCCCAGCTCCCTCAGCCTCTCCTCATAGGGCAGATGTTCCAGGCCCCTGATCATCCTTGTGGAAATCAAACGAACAAACAAAAAAGAATGAACAAAATTCAAATAAGCTTCCTAAAGGCCTTTTCCTGTTCAACAATTGTAGTATAAAAGTTTTAGGAGGATTTTTATCAGAGGGAGGGGAGAAAAAAAAATGGAATTTCGCCTTGCAATATACTTTTGCCTGTTTTGCAACTAATGAAATCATTTGCTACCCACAACACTTAAGGGTTTATTACTTCGCAGATTGCAAGTAACCTCTTTGGGTAACGAACAAATTTAAATGTATCCTAATTTCATTATTCACAGGAGCTAAGATTATAGGAAGTAGTGTTACTTTTCCATTGGAAATCTTTATAGGCAATTTCCTTAAAATGAGTGAGCACACTTGGAGTTGAAGGCAGCTGGGAGGATGGACTCCCCATACTCCCATGAGCATTTGATAATCATTTGAGGAAGGAAAGTGAAAACAGATCATCTATTTTTTTTTTCCCCTTACAATTTCTTTTCATGTTCCAATTTACCATTTTAGCTCCTCAGGGTCTCAGTTTGTCTGACTTTAAAATGGATAATTTCCCTATCCAGACACTCTCAGAGTGCACTAAGGCTTATTTAACATGCAGCAATAATTACTGTTGTAGCCACCTCCAGTGCAGACCTTTTCCATCAAAAGTGCTCAGAAGTGCTCAAAGGGAGTAATCATTATTCTAATTTTATAAGTGGGGAAAATGAAATGTAGAGAAATTAAGTGAATTGTCAAAGCCAACCAGCTGCAGTGCCCAGGCTTCCTCGAGCTCGCTGCTCTTCCTCCTGGGGTGCTGAAATGAGAATTTAAGGCAAACACTGGAGGCATTTCTGGAGGACAGGAATCTCTGGGTTATTTGAGTTATTGCAGATCCTTGCACAGCTTTAGGACACAGCCTTGCCTTTGTGAAGGGTGAACTCCCTGCAGAGTCAATGTTATGTGTTTGCAGGTGAGATTAAATTAATTCTTCAGGCAGGGGCAAGACTGATTCTGTCTGTCTGCTGTAAGAAGAGAAGTGTCCACAGTTCTCTTCTGTAGTATTTGATATTAAAATGTTCATAATACAGCTGCTTATGTACTCATCCTCATCCTGTCCTCCTTTCATCAATATAAATCTAAATTTTCTCTTGGTTTAAGCAAAAGGCTAATATTTCTTTCCATCCCACACAAACTAATGTTGCAGTACCTGCAGTTAATTTAAACACTACTAACAAAACCTTTTGCAATGAATTGGAGGCAAGATGATGTAAAGTGACTCACGGTTTATACACAAGTATATGAACGCCAAACTAGCCTTTGGATAGCTATGGATAATTCTTTCTGTCCTATAAAAGACTGGTAGCTCATACTGTTTTTAGTATTTTAGTTGCTGGGATTTCATACTGATTATGGTATTTATTTAAAATAACAAGCTATGCAAGTCAGTCCAATTCAGAAGAACCCCATTGCCATTTTTCATTATGAGGCACAATTAGTGACAAAATTACATTGTTAATGTCCGTGGGTATCCTGAATATTAGACCTGTGTCTTGTGTGTAGTTCTCCGTTATTGTTACCTGGGAACTGTCTACTTAGATTCCTTCACCTCAAATCTTTACCAACCAGAAATTATAACTTGTAAAACAGACATGCTGTTTCGTTACAGTGAATCAGTGGTTTTGCTCAGCCCTCTTTTTGTGTGTTGTTAAAAATAAAAGTTCTCTGCATCCAGTATGAGTGCTGCTGAAGATTATGAAATTTTGAATTGAATCCTGAGTGTGAAGGCGGAAGTTAAGCCTGCTGAAAGATTGTGGCTCCATGAGACATTTCTTCAAAGTTGGAAGTGAGGCGAAAGGACATGGTTGATGGATTTTTGGTATCTATCTGGAAAAGACTTGTATGATGGACTGGATTTTGGTCTCCGTTTGGTCTCCAGGAGATTGGATCTTATTTGCTGATACAAGTGGGTGTTGGTGTGGACTGTGTTCTGTTGAATTTTTGGCCAAGTTGTGACGCACATCTCCTTTTCCTTTTCATCTCTGATGCTCCTAGAATATAACTCAATTTGTACCTTAGCCTGTACAAATTGAGTTTCCTTTCCTTTCCAAAGATCATGTGTTTTCTTCCTGCAAACACAGGACAATGCTCAGGACCATGCAGCAGTCGTGGGTGCTTGTTAAATAGCAAGGTTTGACTTGATCTCCAAGAGATCCTACAGATCTATAGGGTAATTCAAATTAGAAAAACTTCAGAGTTTTAATTAAAAGATGCATATATGCTAGTACACAGTGTTCTTAACAGTCTTAAACTCTGAAGTGTTCCTTTGAAGAAGCAGACTATCATTGGTGCCCATACAGTACAGTCTGCCTGGGTGAAGGGTCTCTCAGTGGAGCTCTGTCATGCGGCTCTGGGGGCATCGTGGTCGCACAAACGGCACTCGTGTACATATAGTATGTTACTCAAAGGCAGGTTCAAGCTGTGTGTGAACAGAAGTTACTTCCCTGGGAAACTAAACTGCAGCTAATCTAAACAGGATGCTTGCAGGAGATTTTAGTCAATGTATCACTTAAGGAGAAGAGAGCCTGTGAGAAGCCTTCATTCTGAGTCCAGTTTTAACATATTCTTCATTTCTATCTTTCCACATGGACCAAACTGAAACCAATCTGCCTTAAATTTCATAGTCAAGATTTTGTGCCAAGATTATATATAAACTGGGTCAGCTATTCAAAGCTAGTAATTTATATGAAAACTGGGTTTGTACTGGTTTGTTGTTATCTAAAATGACTTGACTAATGTTTCATAAAAACAAACTTTTGCCTGTGGATTGCTCTGAAAGTGGCCAGTGCTGCAGATGTATTTGCATGTTGCCCTGTATCTTGTGAGACTGGTCGCTTCAGCCATCCAGGCCTGTTTCTAGGTCACCAAAGCAGAGAAAGGGAGCGTAGACTTTGCTACGCTTTAATCTATAACTTTGATTAAGACATTGATTTAGATCCTGTGATTTGAGACTCTGACATCTGCTTCTACTCTACGACATCTGTTTCTCTGCACTGTGGTACCTGGCTAGAACAGTAACCCAGTGTGGCCAGGCCCCCTCCATGCCAGCTGTGCCTATTGTAGGTCATGCTTCGGAAACAGGTCCTAGCACCTGATGTGCTGTTACAGGCATGGATGTCAGAGCTGCGTGCCCAACATAAAAGGAAGTGTCAGCCTAATGCAGATCAGTTTATGGACACACAGGAACATGTGTGAAACTTCATAGATCATCAGAAGGTGTTTGCAAGCAACAACATCATACTTTGTTTCATCAGTTAAGCTAGTAAGTAAGCTAGTCTCAGCTCTTTCCAGTGCTGGAATGCTAAGAGATTACTCCAGACCTTATTTTTTCTTGTTCTTAGAAATCTTGGTTTCCAACCTCCCTTTTAATTCAGTCTATTTTTTTTTAACCATATCTTTTAACTTTACATTGTGAAAAGAAAAAGAAATAGCCAATTTGCTAAGCTTTTTTTGGTGAAAATGGTCATTGATGCCTATGGTTTAGCAGGCATGATGTTGAAGGTCTTATGGTTGGACTCCATCTTGAACATCTTTCCAACCATAATGATTTGATGATTGTGCTCGTAAATGCCATAGTGACTGAAGTAATGGGTGCACTGAGTTCTTTATATCTTCCTTGGGTGAGAGCAGGCACAGCTTCAATGATCCTGCACACCCCTCACACGGGGTTCAGCCTGTGGCAGACCCAGCTGGGAGGAACTACAGCCAGAGGCCGGGGAGCAGTAAGGAAAGCAGAAACCCCTGCTTCTGAAAGAGCAAGGCAAATACCTTTTAACCCCCATCAGAGGATCTCCCCCAAGATAGCAGGCGTGATTATGGCAGACCAAAGGCAGCTGCTTGGCAGGTGAGGGCCAATACGAGAGTGCAGCTGCACGACCCAGCGCACATGTGGGAGTCCAGCTCCCCCTCCATAGCCTGGCACCCACCAGGGCAGCCTCTCCCTGCAGCCTCCAGCCATGCGTGGTCCTCTCGCATCCACACTTGCTTTTCCCCTACTTTTTTCCCTGGAATTGAAGCCTTGACGGCTTTGGGGCAGGCTGCAGGGCAAAGCTGGCTCCTTGCAGAAGGGCCTCATCTCCAGCAGTCCTTGTTTTAGGGACGTTCCTTACTGATGATGGGCACGCAGACTGTGGCAGAGCTTTAAGGAGCACATAGGTGCACGTAAAAAGCAAAGGGCCGTTTCACATTTAGTCATCAGCTGTTGTAGAATGCATTAGTCCTCTTGCAGAAAGTCATCATTTAGTAACAGAAAATTGCCATTTTGTTCCAAGTAGACTGAATTTCTATAAAAGAATAAAATCTCTTAATTAGAGTTAGGAAGAAGCAGAATATCATGCCCTTAATGAGAAGGCAGTAGCTGCCGCAGTTGGAGGGCAGGGAAGGGGTGTCAGGCTGAACTGGAGCTGCTGCAGCAGGTGCCCTGTGGGAGCTGCGGTGCTGGAGCGCGGCACTGCCCTGTCTCTGTGCAGAGGGGAGGAGAGGAGAACCCACCTGTTCTGGCAGCCAAGCTTTTACCTGAATGTGTTGTAATTGCAGCACATTGTCAACGCGCTTTAGGCCTGAGCCACTCGCTGTCATTATGGAAGACTCTGATTTTTGCCAGTGGACTATGAGTGTTGGACTTTGTGCAGATTTGGCTCTAATGAAATGACAATTTGATCCGTTTTGTCTGTGTGATTTTGAAATGTTGTTTTTATTGTTAGCATTCTGGTACAAGTGACCCCCTACAATACATCTTTTATTGATCTCTTCATTGTCTCTATTTGTTTTAATTAAATGACATTGCTATGTATTTGACAAAGTCCTCCTATTAATTTGTAACTCAAACTGAGGTTATGTGCTCTGGACTTCCTCTGGTGATAACAACATGTGTGTAAATGGAGCAGAATCCCAAACTGAAAAGTGATGTAGAAGGCAAGGACAGTATAAACGTCAAAGTGTGTTAAGTCAAAGACTGAGGAAATTCTGCATCAATGCATTATCAGCCATCACCACCTAGTGGCAAAAAGGTTCAAACTAGATTCATCTGCCAACTTGTGCCTTTTTTGTTTTTCTTTTTCTTTTTTTTTCTCTCTCCTTAAAAGCCAATTCGAGACTGGCTTTACGTTAGTAGGGTTGATTCTGAACTTGCACTAGCTTTAATGCAGTGTGAAATGCCAGGGAACTGCCCCAGATTCATGCAAACTGATGCCAGAATTGACTTGTACATGGGACCTTGTAGATGCCCTGACTGCATGTGCTGAGAAAGTTTGCTGGCTTTTACCAGGACACAGTAGCTCCACTCCTGAAATTCAAGAAGATCAGAATCCATGACTCAGATTTCTTATACTTACAACTAAAGGAAAAGAACCTCTGACCCTAAATGAGGCAATAATCCATCTTCTGTAAGCCCTTTCTGAATGCATAACAAACATGAGGTGGGAATACTGTATGGGGGGGATGCAAAGAGCATCCCTGTTTCCTTGTTGAAAAAATGCTTAACAAAACAGGAGTTGCTGAATTCCGCTAAAGAATAGATGGAGGGAGAGAGTATATTGCTGCCCTGATCTCTTTTCTTTAACACGTATCACTTAATCTGTCCTGATAGGCTCAGTTACATCATCCTTTTGATTTTCTCCACCTACAGTTTTGAGAGCTTAAACTCCTGTCTGTCCTTTAGTAAACATTCTGCCTTGTTAACTTGGACCTGGGCTTTGCTGCGTGTTTGCTGCCCTCAGCTGTCCTCTTCAGAGCAGAATCTGTAGGGAAAAGCCAGGACATGTCTTGTGACAAAATTTTATTTAGCTAGAAAAAATATCTGCAAGAAAACTTGCTCCTGGCAGCCCAGTGTGGTCACCATGGCAATTAAATTACATGATAAAGGAGTTATAGATCCTTCATTATAGTGGATTTTATTTTTAATTTCTTTATTTTCTAAAGGATAAAATGTTTAAGCACTTAGGAGTGTGTCTGCAGGGTGCTTTGCTGGCAGATAAAGCTTTCTCTGCACTTTCTGATCAACTCAGAGCATTGCTGAAATGTTCCCTCTGCCTCCAGGACACTGGAGAAGGGCCGGTAGAGCTCACATGTGCTCACCCACTATTCTTTAACATGTGCTTGCAGTGGCTTTAAATCTTGTTTTCTTGGACTGCGGCTGCTCTTCCTGTCATCCCAGGTCTTTGCTGGGCTGAGCAGCTGGGCAAGGCGAGCAGCGCGTTCCCAAGCCGGGGCAGCAGCCGCAGCAGTACTGGGAGCCAGAGTATTCAGGCCACTTGTGCAAAAGTGATTTCAGTGCCTTTGAAATCTGAACAGCTCTGGCTGCAGTGGCCAAGCTGCAGGTGCAGCCCAATGCACTGCCCTGCGCCCTACTTTGAGGCGGCACACGGCAGTACATAGGCATGGCACCGTTTGGCCCTATGGTCTAAGTGCATGTTTAATTAGACAGAGGCCTGTTGCATGGCCCTCCCTGTGCTGATGTGGCTGTATCTGTCACAGGGGCTGCTCACGTTGCTGCCAAGTCCCTGGTGTTGCCTGGTGCCTTTGACTGAAGGCAGAAAAGGGGCGCGGGGCTGTGTTCCTCCCTGCCTGGCTACTGCTGTGCAAGAGGGAGCCTTGCCTGCCATTTGCAGACCTTTCGTTGCTGCGAAACAAAATTATGCCACGTCCTGTCCTTTTATAACGATTTTAAAGGATTTTCCAGTAGTTTGTGAGTGGCAACTCCTGCTCTTTAAATAGCAGCTTGCCTCTGAATGTGTTTTTGAATAGGACGGATGCCACCTACTTTCATCCTTCTGAAAACTGGATGTCTGGTTTGCACTTGTCATTCAGGCTCCCTGCCATTGCCCATGACACACACATTGTGGGAGCCATCCCTGTGCAGCGTATGATCGTGATCTGCTGCTATCCCGCAAGGTGCAGCTCAAGGGTCTGTGTGTGGGTGCTGAACATTTGGGATGCCCAAATAGCACCCGAGGGGGAGCACAGACAGGTAAAACCCATGCAGAAAGGGTGGTGTTATCCTATCCAGGATCTTACCCCAGAATCCCAAAAAAGATTAAAGAATCAGCAAAATAATGTGTGTTGGTGAGATGGTGCTGGTGGCAGCCCTGAGCAGACAGTAAATGGGAAGGGCTGTGCTGGCACAGAACCCCCTGCATCAGCCTGCTCCAAAGCCCCTGAGCACAATTACTCATTTTAAGACAATAATCTGTAGTTTGGACAAATACTGTGCATCTGAGGAGTTTCTTGGAAGTCCTGGTCCTGAAGGGCACGCTTTTGTGTTACTGTGAAATCAGTTGTTTAGGCTTCAAAAACACATTCCTAAACAGTGATATTGGGGATGAATGCATCAATTTAAAGATGCTCTACAATGACATAGGTCATCAATTCTAAGAAATGGTGCCCCATAACAAGTCTCTCCTCTTCCACTGCCACTTCCTGGGTACTGTGGAGCCATCCTGGTCTCATGCCGTCCGCAGTCCCTCCATACCTGTCACTCCCACCTCTGCAAGTGGGTTTCTTGGGCAAGCTCTGGGCTCCTCTCTCTCTCCCACCTCAAAAGAGCTCTACCACTTCCATACTGTTTAATGGACCTGAATTCTTTTTTCTTCCTTGTTATGAAAAAGTCAGGCCAGCTTTTATCTGTCTTTGCCTCGAATGGAGGCAGCGTTGGGGAGGAAAAGACTTATCAAGCCAGTGACTGTGTTTACCCCATGCTGCTTGTTTCTCTCGTCTTGGAGAGACGTACGAATGAAAAATTGAGAGATCAGAATAATAATGATAAAGGCTGGATAGAGGGTGGCATTAGCAACAAAATGGGAATGAACATTTTGTTCTTATCACAAGATCTATTTTTAAAGGCTCATTGTATGTTTCATGTCATAAAATCACTTGTGGGTTTATTTTTCCTCAAAAAAAAAAAAAAAGGCAACCCATGCCTACTGAACAAAGCACTAAAATAGACCACTCCAACCACTTCAGACAGGATGTATGGAAATAATCAGCATTAGTCTGATGTAAGAATGAAAAAGTGAACAGAAGCAACTATTTGGTGACGCAGAATAGAGAGAGAGAATAGCAGAATTTTGCTCAAGTAGATTGAAAGAGCTGCTACCATTGGAAGGGATCATTAGTGATGATAGAAGCGGTAAATTTGTTTGACCTAGTAACTGCTTTTATTGGTGGCCATCCCTTTGAGTACAAATACCCAGCTTAGTATTTCCAGTAACTCTCCTGGGAACAAAATAAACGTGTTTAGATCTCCCTGGCAGGAGGAGATGATGTTTGTGATGCAGATGCAGAGAACAGGGCAGATGCCATTAAGTGCTTTAAAAAAAATCTCTGGCAGGAGCATCTCAAAATTATTGTGATGGTTCTGTATGCAGCTATAATTAAAGATCTGTCTAGGTTTCAGTTAGTTTCTTGTTTTCCTGACTTATAATACTGTGTTATCAGTTGGAACATTCTGTCTTAAGCAGGAAGCTCACCCGTAAGGGCCCTGACAGTATACATACTGCTCTGGGGGGTTGTTTTCTTGCTGGTGTTGTAACCAAGATGTGATTTAAAAAGTGTATGGGGAACCTAGGCATCCAGATCCTACTGAACTTTGCTTTGGCATGAACATGTCTTCAAAGCACCTCATAGGGCAAAATGTGCTTCATATTCAAAGATTAGGGGTCAACTTTAAACAATTTCAGATCATTTAACTTCTATTTTAGATTTTAATATTTGAAAATTGACATTTTCCTACTCCACTATAATCTCCTCCCAAAGTCATCCCCTCTGCCCTTCTTTTCCCCGCTAGGACCAGTTACTTTCAAGCTAGTAATTTTTAAGATTTTTTTTTAATAAGAAAAAGCAGATTTTTTTATTATTGTTAAGTGTTTAATCTCTGTTAATGGCAGGTGAAGGGTAGGTTGATACTGGCCTTGCAGCGGGCAAGTCCTGTTGATGACCAGACATTCATTTTAAAAATGGTTTAGTAAATTGTGTCAATGTGACTGTGAAGGAGCAGTTAAGCTCCACACCTAAGTTCCACAGTAGGTTCTCTGCCCTTCACTTCTTTTGGTGTGACTCTCTTGCACCATCTTTGCCTCTGATTTTACCTGGCCATGGGGGCCTCGGGGATTATTGTCAAGCACTAGTACAGTAAGAGAGAGGTAGCGGGACTCCGGCTTTTTTTCTGTCCTGTTGGGTAGGCTTTTGTAAAAAACATTTTATTTTGACAGAGCTAATCAACACAAGAACTGAGAAATATATCTTTATTATTAGAATATTTATATTCTAAAAATGTTTCTCTGGGGTTATAGTACAATCCATTTTTTTTTTTTATCATCAACTAACCTGGCATTTGTTCAGCAAATAACCATTAGCTTAGGATCTGAAAAGTTGAAGAACATGCAAAATCTTTTATACTTTTTTTAATCTTCTGCTTGACACCTTGGAGTCAAGATTTTAACATGATAAATAACAAAATAAATCCCATTCGTGAACTAGTAGTTGCACTTAACTTTGGTGAATAACAGTGCAGATAGGTATTTAAAAATACAAAAGAATCCTTTCAGTGTCAAGTGAATGATGAAACAGATTAATGTATTTTACTTTATTTCTTTCTAAAGTTCATCATTACCTTCAAAAAGAGTCACTTTTCATTTTTTAAAAGGATGAGGGAAACGATAAAAAAAAATAGTGTTTATATTATGTGGCTTACCTAAAAAGTTCTCCATAACAGACTATCTGATCAAAATAACCATGCAACACAGCTAATAAATCCTTTTCACCAGCACACAATGCCTAGCATAAGGCTGAATCTGGCCTTATGAGATAGCCAAAAAAATACTGAAATGTAATTGCAACATAAATACCTGAATTGGTTTTACAGTGTGACCTTCTCTTGAAACGGTGTTGAGAAACTGTACACATGTTAACTGATTGTCCCGAAAACACTCTTTAAATAAAAGTCACTAATAGTGGTTTCATTCTCTGCCCTCTACTTTCTGGGGACTCAACACACTGAAAAATGTACAATATCTGTAATTACTTGATCTTAGCTGGCTGCCTGGTCATCATCTGCTTTAAAAATATTGCAACTCACATGCTTATTGCAGCAGTAATCATAGTGATTCACTGTCTTTAAATACTCAATTCTACTTACAGTGATAGTTATATATATAAAAAAATTCACAAATCTTTATACACATACTGTAAAAATCACCTTCCACTAAAACAATTTACATCTGCTATGAGCATTTAAAAAATAAATTACACAGACTTGTTTCACCTATTCTTTCTGTTTCTTAAGAAAACTAATCTCATCACTATCAACAGGATGTTCATATTTGTAAACATGGCAGAGGGATTCATGTTACCAAAAAACAGTATGCCCCAAAAAATTGCCTTGATAAAAACTCTGATGAACGAGGATCCTTTTAATTGGCACAAAGCAATATAAATGCATGTATGCCCGTGCAAAACAACTGTCTTGTGATCTTCTCTAACTCTCCTACAGGGATGTATGAATTCATCATAGAGATAAAAATTTGATGGGCTTATATTATGATTGTAGCCAATTTAGGCCTTTCATGCCTTAAAGTAAGTGCCAAGTGTTGAACTTGTTACTTTACCTCTTCACTTGCTACTGTTAAAAACCTTTGGCTGCGATCTAGTAGAGAAATGCTTCCTCTGCCTCAAAGAGCTGGTGGGTGCTGAGGTGCCAGGACCTTGGTCTTGGTGCTTGCGGGCACCACAGGATGGTACCTACAGCAAAACCAAAAAGCTGCTGGGGTGCAACAGCTGTGCTTCAAACAGCAGAGCAGCTCCAACTTGCACTAACAGAGAATGCAGCTGTTGGCAAGATCGAGCTGCTCAACATATGTAATAAAGTGTGGAAATGTGCTCGATTGGGCTTCTAGCAGAAAGCTCATTATAGCAGTCTTCTGCTATAAACAGCCTTCATGTCAACTCAAGTGCACTTCTTTTTTTTTTTTGCATCTAAATCTGTTTGTGCATGTGACAGTTAATCATTGCCCGAATACCTACCTATTCACAAAGACTGAAGAGTTGGGTGCTGATTAAATGGATTCTTCCAAATTTCAGCAATGGCATAGATGGAAAATAAATAACCAAGCCACATGCTGCCACTAAAATAATAAAAAAATAGCCACAGTACTGCCCAGCAAGATAACTGCAGTTATTTAAAATAAGCTCTATAAATAAATAGATAGAAAAACCTCAATGCAAACTGAAAAACAAAGACACTTCTCTTATAACGCCCAAAGTGGGAATGGAGTTACTAAATAGTATATAAGTATTCCATACTATATATATTTCTATATAATATATTTGATATGTTTTGGTGTGGCCAGATGGATAGGAAAAAAACACAATGATTAACTTCAGTCAGTATTTGCTCTGTTGAAGCCAACCTCCCGTGTTATTATATATGTCATTAACTGTCCCTATAGTGGTTTGGCCTTTTTACCCATCTTAGATTTTGCAATCACCTTTCTGGCAGAGCAGACTAGTTCAGCTTTCTTTTGTGGTCTCCATAGTTCTCTTGGGCAGTCAACAGGTTCATAGAAGTATTTGACTGGCTGGATGCTGTTTTTTTCATCCTTTACTTTTTTCAACAAGATTCTTCCTTTCTGGAAGGAATGAGGCTTTGTGTCAGGGATGTTATATGAAGTGTTTTGACTTCCTCGGCTCCTGAAATTAAGAATAATGATTATTTGTAATTACTGTTGAGTCTTGAAAAGTGAAAGGTGTCAAAAATGTCCCAAACCCTTAGATTTTTTGAAGAGAGAAATAGCCTTTTTTTTTTTAAAAACAGAACCAGGTTGAAAGGTTAATAACTAATATTAGCAAGATGGACTGTATTTCTCAAAACTCAAAAGCATCCCTCACTAAAAGAACCCTTACATGTGTTACTGCTGAA
>NW_010581937.1:313404-357205 GCF_000705375.1 Tinamus guttatus | reverse complement strand
AGTGAAAACAAATAAATTTCTTGATTAAAATTGCCAACTGTCAACCTCAGAACACAGACACTGTTAGCCCAAACACATCTGGGCATTGCCTAAAAAGTTGTCCTAGCTCAAATGTGGAGACCTTTGGTCTGCATTTGGACTAGCTGCTCAAATAACCTACTTGAAAAATTTATTTGCTGTTTGTTAGGATTTTTTTTGAACAACACAGCTCCGTTTGGATGGCTCTGTACAAATGCACAGATTGAGTCAAGTGTTAGAAATAGCTTCCTGGAACTCAAATTGTTTTTTAAAATAAGCAAGTAAATATATGCATGGGTATAAGTAATACATGCATGCAGGCATGACTAGTTATTTTTGTTCTTGCTTATGAAATTATCTCTAAAAGTATAAGGTGCTTTATTATTAGCATTATTTATAATTTAAAACGCTAACAGGGGCATAAAGCATTAGTTCATTTAACAGGCCATGAGATGGTTAGAAGGATAATAGAAATCTCAGACAAACTGATCTCAGGTAAAATGCAGTTGTTTGTATTTGCTATTCACTCCCTGCTTTTTCAAAACAGTGAATAAAAATGGGTTGTCTTATTAGGCAAAAGTACTATCAGTAACAAGGAAAGTTACCATCTCACACTGAAGAAAACATAGAGCCCAATTTTATGCCCCTCCCATGGTTTGACTTCAAAGGTAACATAAATAACAGGAGAAACTCTGCACTGCAGTGAGCTCCAATTTTATGCCCCTCCCATGGTTTGACCTCAAAGGTAACATAAATAACACTGCAGTGAGCTTGGAGGCGGATTCCACCCACCATGGGCTGCTAGAAATTCACAGGGCCCAGGTTCCTTTGCAGGAACTTTCTGCCCTTGCATCTTTCTTTCTCAGGAAAAAGACACTCTGCTCTCTTACATCTAAAAAGTCAGTTTTGATCTAGTGGTCGAGTGATCCAGCAAAACACCATCACCTTCCTAAAAGGCTCAGCCTCTTGATATGGGGCTTATTCCCCAGAGCAGCCTTACCCTGAGTCAGGGCCCAGAATCTCCTCTGCAGCAACAGCTGCTTTCTGCTTCAGTTTGTCTTTTCTGAGGTTTTATGGAGGCAAATTATTTCACACTTGTATTACACTCTAAGGGGAAGAGGGAAACACCCTCTCCAGATTGTCACACAGAAAATAAAACGCAGCAGAACAAACACACCCGGCATACATTGCCCACCCCTCCATATGGCTGCCTCGCTCCTCAGTAACAGCCATCGCGGGTGCCGCTTGCCGCTAGTCTTGCATGCCGGGAGAAAACAGCCGCAGAGTCCTGGTTTGGGAGGAGGTTCAGCGAGATCACAGGGACAAGGGACATACTGAATGGACAATTAGCTGACAGTACGAAAAATTTAACTTTTTTTTTTTCCTCCAATGGATCTATTACTTTAAAAGATGAATAGATGAATGGCTCAAGAGTTTCTTTGTATCTAGGAGGAAACAGGACATAACTGTAAGTGATGTATTCCGTAAGCAAGAACTGGAGGCTTAAAACCTGAAACAGAAGTTCCCAGCCACAAATGGTTATGATGTTACTCTTAAAATTATATTGGTAGGCGTTGGTTGGAACTGTGTTATTATCATGTTCTTAATACTTCTTTGCCTTAGTCCTTCTTGTTTGGCTCTTTTGCTTTCTTAGCCTGATCAATATGAGAAATGCCCATTTGTGCAGCTAGTAGCCAACTTATAACTTAGGAAAGTGCAGAAAAAAAATCAAGTGCAAAAAAAATCAGCTCTGTGACAAGGTGGCAATATTTACAAAACTGCAGGCATTTATAGTCCTCGTTATAATTGAGATAACTAGTGAGACAAACTAGTTGCTTACCAATTAGGATCATATCTTTGGGCAAAGTAAGATTTTGCAGTAAACTGGATATTCCCACCTGTGCTGCATCGCCTGTACAGGATCGACACAATCCCAAGTGTGTGAAATACGAAGAAATGGTGTTTGATTCACAAGGCCTGCCAGGCATGAGCTGCTGTGCCTCAGCTATTTGAGATGGCAGCTGGCAGCTCCAAAAGCGCCTCATGAGGGAACAGTCACTATTTACTTCCTCAGTAATACTGTAATGTATATGCCTCCTGTGGTGACTGTACATTTTGGTGCACAAATATACTGCACATGGGAGAGAGGATTTGAATGCCTGTGGCTGCCCAGAGGGGAGTTTATGTTGCTCAGCTTCAAAACCACACAGCTTTGCCGTTTTTCACTTTGTAGGTGCCTACGCCCTGCAACTTGCAAAAAATCAGACCAGACTACAAAATTACTTCAGGCAAAGACCATTTGCGAAGCATTATTCTCAGCAGAGTTACTCTAAACTAGACGAAAACAAAACAAAAAGACAATGTGTAGACCATCTGCGAATGCTCCTGCTTCTATACTGCAAATCCTGTATTCACCTTGGAACAACAAGGCTGATGTCCTTCCCAAGGTGAGCTGGAGTATCTTGCCTTTTCCATGGGAGATGATTATCACAAGTGTCTTTATATGTGCTCTGATACAAGCAGTAAATGGTAGCCCTCTGGCTATCAAAGGCTTGGCAATTTTCTGTCCTTACTTTCTCACCTAGGAGTTCAGCTTTAGATTTGAGATGCTCTCAGTGCATTTATTCCATCTCAGATTCAAGATGGCAGCCCATGTATCTGACGCAGTGACTTTTCACTAGCACAGGGCACAAGATCAATATGGAAAAAAACGTAAGAGGCCTGACTCTAAAAATGGAAGGTACAGTGCTGAGCTAGACTGCGTCGTCTCCTGTAATGCAAAATGGTGACTTCTGCAGGGGCTGCCAGCAAATGCATGGATGGATCTGCCTCATGCTGCACTTCTTTTCAGTGCCAAATGGCATCTGCAGTATGTACATAAGAAGTCAAAGGAGGTTTCCATATGCACAAAGAAATCCTGGTGTGCAGGCATGACTATGGAAGTGACAGTATAGAACTTAAAGAAATCCTTTAAACATCTTAATATTGAGCAGCTTAAAGGACCACTCTGCATTTACATAGGAGAATTATTTTTGTATGACCATAGTTTCTGCCTGAGTCAGCAAGTGCACCCCTATTAGTGATGGATCGAAGCAGTCAAGAATTAAGGTAATTTGGTTCTTGCAAGTTTTTTGAAGTTAGGAAGACATATAGAAGAGAGTGGCCTTGGAGAGGGTACCTAACTTTAGACTTTAAGGTGCCTGACTTTATACTTTAGACTTCAGGCTTAAGGGAGCCCGCTACCCTCCATCTTCACTGCAGTGGAATTAGGCTTTGCTCCTTGTCATTGGGAACATGGTTAATTTTCCCCTTATGCAGATCATAAGTGAAACACCAGCACATGGCAGTCTAAGGCGAGTTCCCATATTTAATTTGTTTTGTAGGACTAAGCCTTGCTCTTCTGTCCTGAAAGTCCATGGAGAGACTTTAAATGACCTGAGTCAGATGAAATAAAAGTTAAGAGTTAAGAGAGTTGGCAGTTTGTTTTTGTGCTTACCCTTGAATTTAAGAAGCATTCAGTTAAATTAAACATCTGAAATGTCAGAGTCCCTGCCCATTTAACCTCTTGGTTATATATCATGGTAATCCGTAGTGCTAGTTTGCTTTTCAGTTTAAAATGAAATAAGTAGAACTCGATCATAAAAAACCTTGCAAATACTTTTCCCTGCATCCAATACAAATCTTCATACATTTCCATTTAGGAGAAATCTTAAATAAGAATTGAATAGATTTTTACTGGCATATTCTGATGATATTCGAGGAGTAGGTGTAACAAGCTGTGGAAACTAAGAAATTAAGAAAAATATTGCAGTACTGTCAAGAGTAGGTGTAGACATTTTGTACCTGCTAAACTAAAATGATGGGCCTAACATTTAAAATAATATACTGATGTAACACTCAAGCAGAACAGGGATTTAGATAGACAATGATCTTTCCTCTGCTGTCTAGTTTCCCTAATACTAGAAGGAAGCTAAATGCTTTGCAATGCAAATAAAGTGACGAGAGGATGGTATGAAGGTGTGATTCATCTGAAAAAATATTTCACTTAAGCAACCTTTGCAGGCAGGATATATCCCCTATTTGATTTATCCCACCTCCTGCCGGTGCCTCTGCATGGTGCAGCAGCACAGGATTTCCCTGGCTCATAGGCTCTACCTTGGGTGCCTTTCCCTTCAGTGCAGGTTCATCCCAAGAAGGCAGCATGACTGGGATATTTCCGTTTTTATTGCTGCTGTCTGCTGGGATTACTCTTAAATTAGGGAGCAGAATTGTTGTCAGCTGGATCCCGAATCTCTGGATAATGTAGGATGGCATAAAGCCATCGTTATTTGAAAACAGCGTGTGTGTTGCAGCAGCAGGACAGCCTCGGCGGAGTCACTCTGGGGCTGCCCCAGGGCCACACACGGCTTGATGCACCTGCAAGAATAAGGACTATTCTTAGGTGATGAAATGTTTAATTCCTTAATTAAGCATCTGACAGATCAAATAAATTATGAAGCTTGATTTCGGAAGGAAAAAAAAAGAAAAATTAAAGCCCTAGTAAGTGCGTGCAAATGAGAACCAAAGCAGAAGCAGGTGCAGTGAGTGAAAAGCCAGACTTTGCGGTGACATGTTTCTCGTGTAGTAGAAAACTGGGTGTTTGAACCTGTTGAAGAGCAGATATGCGCTGCGCTTTGTGATGATACTATTCACATTAATTAAGGCTGAGTCCTCCTCATGCAACTCCCACTGATTCCGTAAGGGTTCCAATTCAAGTCAATGTCAGGAGAAGTGTGCAGGGGCTGCAGGCACGAGCCCTTTCTGCTCTCAGCAGCCACATTTGGGTACTTATTAAATCTAGGATTTGCTGAACAGACTGTACTGCAAAACCATGCTAATTAGCATCTAAAATTCTTGGAAAGCTGCCATGGATTCCTGGGAGCTGTCTACATTAGCGGAAAAAAATAGTTTGTCTGAAAATGTTTGTGGCATAACTTGTCCTCTGCAATGATTTATGCTGGACCCATGTAGCCATCCTGGGCTTTGACAAAGCTGTTTTGGTGTTCTCCCAAGACAGCTACTCCTGTTTGTCTTTCAAGGAGCAAGGATTCCTGGGAAACTCCAACAAGTGGATTTGCTCTAGAAAGGAATGATCCTAGCCTAAAGGTGTGCCGAGCTGCCCAGGATGAGGCTGGGCTGGAAGTCAAGAGATTTTTTTTAAAATTTCTTGTTACTGGTGTATGGTAGCGCACTATCTTGCCAGTCTGCAAGTGAATTTCAGTGAGCAGAATTAGACAGTGATTCTTGCCTTATTAGTTTCTGCGTAAGATATACGTAAGACTCATTTCCTCCTGCTGCCATAGTTTAAGTAATAGCCCCTGAAGCATTTGAGCCATTGCTATTTGTGGAGAACAGTGCTCTTCCTCACTTTTTTTTTATTTTTTTCAGATAAGCATTTATTAAACAAAAAGACTGTTCCAGTTAACCTGAGACTGTGACTTGAAATTTCTGTGTAGCTCAGCCATGTCATATTCCAGGTTCTAGTTTTTCCTTGTAGCCTAGCAGATTATTCAGCATTTTGTGAGGTTCAAATCCTGTCCCCACATAATTCAGAGAGGCGAGAGCATCCCTTACAAGACATGCCTTACTGCCTCTCTCTTCTTTTGATGGAGCTGCCTTGGTGTGTCTAAAACCCTGAATGCTGTGGTTGAGACCACGAGGGGAGACACTCAGCTGGATGCACCAGGACTGCAGGGAGGATTTTGTTTCGCTCTGCCTCTAGCCCTGCGAGGGAATTCCTCCCAGTCCCAGTCTTGGACACCTCGGCTATCTGTGTCCAGAAGCCTGCTGTTTTCTGAGGAGAAAGCCACCCACTTGTGTTTATGCCCAGGTAGTGTCAGGAACGAACAGACCCTCCAAGCGCCTACATGAAATCCTGACACTGCAAGGAGGCTTTGCACATTTTCCCTTGTAACTGCATTTTTAATGTATTTTTAAACAAGCATATGCTAACCAGGATAATTTTGTCTTCTCCGAAAGCTGCTAACCATGCTGCATATCACTCATCCCTGCACATTTTCCTGCACCCAAATGTTGACAGCTCTGTGCAAAGCAGTGAGACTCCCTGCTTGTGACTAGGAGGGATTTGCAACCTTGGAGAAGGAATTTAGAGGGAAAAGCCAAGAAATCGTGGACAAGGGTACGTATAAAGACACTGCTTTGGCTCAGCTGCCCAGGGTGACCAGAGCAGCAAAACGGGCAGTGGAGAAGAAAAACCGCTCTCTTTCCAATCAATGCAATGAATAATTCATGGACTTTTTATATTTTAATATATAATAATATGCTTTCCACAACACATGTTACTAGCTCAGTTATCGAGGTATCATCATAATAAAGTAGCATAATTAAGTGAACTGCAGAAATATGGTTAAAAATTCATGCCAGTGGTAACTAAATATTGAACAGCTATTAGGAAGGCAGTTATAAGTCTCTCTTTTTAGCTCATTTAAAGAATATTAATCAAAAAGATGTGGCATTGACCTATTTCAGAGAAGTTACCAGGTGCACAGAAATATATTGCCTTGAAATTTATTATTCAGCACTCCATGTTCTAGCAAAATAGTACGTATTAGTGCATTTCAGTACATTTATCTGCATCTCAAAATAACGTATTTAATGATGTTGATCATTCCTGCGTTTAATAATATATTCGCTGCAGCCCGAAAAAAAAAAAAAAAAAAAAACCCCCCGCCCGCCCCCCCATTTTTTTTTGCCCGTGCGGGGGGGGGGTTTTGGACCGCGCCTGCCGTTAGGGAGGATGCAACGGGGATGCGCGTCGGGCGCGAGGAGCCGGTGAGGCGCTTCCCGCCCACGACTCCCCTCCCCATGGGGTGGCAGCCTCGGGCGGGAGGTCCTCGCCCGCAGTCCCGTGTGCCCGGGGCCAGCCCGGTCACCCCGCTCCCTGCAGCTCTGTGCGCTGCTGGCGCTGGGGTGTCGGGGGGAATCTCCCCTGGCTGGGAGCTGGTGCGGGCCTGAGCTCCTCAGGTGCAATCAGGCCTCACGCGGCAGTTGCCCTGCGCCGGTTACTCGGAGCTCATGGGCGGCACCTGTATCCTGCTGGCACTTACTTTTGCTGGGCCGAATTGACCACTGCTAGGATGGAAGCAGCAATTCAGGTTAAATGCAGTAAAACAACTCTGGAAAGCTGAGGTTTGTTTGCAGTGTGAAAAGGTTAAATGTACTGTGGAAAGGAGAAAGCTGGCTAGCTTGTTGGACAGTGTGGGTGCTGCTTTGGTGTGCTGAGATTTGTTGTTCATCTTCCTCAAGGTCTCAGGTCTGTGGAGTTGATCCCTTTCTTGCTCTTTAATTCTTATGTTATTGATTTCTAAACCTGAATTAGTTAGAACTGGCCTGTGATTGTAAAAGGCTATTACTATTTCAGCAAACACTTGTTTCTATAAGTAAATTTCTTAGGTTAGTATTTTTGACTTTAAAGCCTGTGTTCTAAAAGACTGCTTACTGCCTTGCTAATTGATTACTTTAAATATGGTAGACTTATGAGGCTTAGGCTTAAGCGGTAGCAAATATGAAGTATGTCAGAATATATATATTTTTTTTAGGATTATATTTAAGATATCAGATTCTCCAATGGGTTCTTTACCATTTTCAGTAGCTGTTGGTGGATTATGTCTTTATTGTTATGATTTTGTTATGATGACTACATCATCTGTGCAAGGCTAGGAAATCTATTAAAAATTCTGAAATTATAGGAATATTGAGAGAGGGAGGTGTGCAATGCCCTGTTAAAGGGGTGTTTAGGGAGTTTCTGAATACAGAGCTTCAAATCCCAACAGCTGTTTATAATCTTGTCTGTTACATTGCCACTGGTGAGGGGAAAACTGGGCACCACAGGGGAAAGCAGTAGGTTAGTAGACAGCATATGGCAAAACAGTGCTGTGTCATTCCCTTAAGTCCAGATGGTATACTTGTATTTTTAGAGGAAACTGGCAAAAAAAATCAGTTTCAAAAATCTTCAGGGATTTGAAATGAAGGCAGCTAAGTCATTCCTTTCACTCAGATTTATGCAGTAAAATTATTTAAACTCTGGTCTCACAATCATCTAATGCTAGTCCTGATTATTTTGATCCTTGCTGTGATGCGGGATGGATTAAATCCTTGTATAGTTGTGGAAGTTGCAGTAGTGGTGCATGCAGATGGATGCATCAGTGGAGTGGAGCTACCTTCCCTTAGGGTAAGCAGGGGGGTGCTTTGGGGGGCGAGGTGGTCTGTGAGCAGGTGGAAGAGCTGCTGAGCACTAAGTATTTCTCTTGCCTGTTGCATGCTGGCGCCAACCCTTCAAAAACACGGAGCCTCCTCTCTGCAGGCAGGGGGGCAGGGGTGGTGATGAGTTAGTGAGGTTCCCAACGCCTTTGTGGCTGATGCAAGGCCCCCTTTCTTGTTTCAAAGGTAGCTAACGAGAGAGGGCTTTCCAAGTGTGTAGTGTAGTTAGTCCTACAGGAGTACAGTGAGGGATAAAATAAGGAATAAAGAAAAAAGTGTTCTTCATTACCCCTCTTTTGAGTTCCAAATCTCTCAGACAGCTGAGTTACGAGGAATGTACACGTTCCATTTTAATTCTAGCCTGTCTAGAGGTTTGAGGGAGAACAGCTGCTAATAGTTTTCTACCAGCTGAAGTAGGGAATTTTTTCATTGTAATTATTGCGTTGTGGGCTTCAGTCACAGCCTGATAAAGTAGCTCCAAAGCACCTGTTTTGAGTTCAGATGTACTATGAAAACCAATGAATTGTTTTTATTTTTAGAGGTATTTGAGACATTGTTGCTTGACACTGAAAAATCCTCTTTAGCTATTGACTTGCAGTGTATTTGCAATATAAGCATTTGTACAGCAAAATGTCCCTCTATAGTCCTAAACATCTTCATTAAGGCATTTAGGAAAGGGCAATGTGAGCAGAGAAAACAAGGAAGAAGATTTGTTTAGTGCTGTTTTTTGTATACATTGAACAGCCTTGGATTGGCTAGGGGTGGCCGCATAAGAAGGGAACAGGTATCATAGTTGTCAGTAGAAACTAGCCCACCTTTGGGACACAGGGTGAACAACCTTTGATACTTTCACCATGATTATCTTCTAGGCTGGTGTGGATTGACCTGTTTGAAGTGGCAAATGAGGAATAATGCAAGCTTATATATAAAAAAAAGTATTTAAATAAGCATGATAACTTTTCAGAGGTTTTATAATACATTAAAAAGTACTCTTTCAAAATAAGTGATGCAGAATTCTAGTGACTGATAGGCATATCTGTAGTTTCTTATTTTGAATGAAAAGCACTGTGTACATGACTGCCATGAGGTGAGGCATGCTTCTTGTGTAGTCTTTATCACAGCTGTTTGGCTTTTAGCTTGTGTCCAATCTGAAAGTCTTTGCATATTCCCTTTTATTACTTTCAGCTGTTATCCAAATTTTATATCAGCTACAGGTGGAAAATCAGTTTAACTCTTTTTTTCAAAATGGCTGAAGAAGTAACAAGTTCTTGTTTCTGATTGAAGGCATTTTAGGTGTTTTCCTGGGTTTTGAGATTTTTAATATTATTTTTAGTTCTATAAGCTTTGTTCAGTTAGGCTTCCTCAACTGTATGAGGGGAATATATATGCTGCTATCCTGTGAATGCCACAGCTGAGCATGTAAATATCCAGTGAGATATGTAAATATCCAGTGACCTTTCAGTGAATTATTTTTATGCCACAGCTGAGCATGTAAATATCCAATAACTTCCTGATGCAGTGACCTTTCAGTGAGTTATTTTTTTTATTTATTTGGGAATTTATATGAATAGTGTACATATGTAATGTGCTACATCCGATTTTTTAATAGTACGTCTTTTGTGCTGAAGAAAGAATAATCATTTACATTTTGTAAAAACAAACAAAAACTTAATGGCTGCACATTAATTAAAATGTAATGTTTCCTGTTCTTACAATTATATATCAAATATAACTTTAAAAAATCAGTATATTAGCTGGATTTTTGCTTAGTATCTTGTTTTTTGTATGTAGAAATGTGACATCCAAGAGAAGATTAACTTTGAATTCCACATGTGAGAAGGCATCTGTAACCTACTTGCAGTGAGTACACAGAAAGAGCAGCTGTTGCATGCAGAACCTGATGGTTTGCAGTGCCCACATACATATGTGCAGGACAGAGCTACAGAACCGAAAAGAGGAGACAATCTCCTACAGACCTGAAGAATGGTGAGTAACAGTACCCCAGAGCACTATGAAATAGGCTTTTGTCAGAATGTATTCTTAGGCAGCCTGTCTAGAAAAGTAGATATAAACCCTTCCTTTCCCCCATATTGTTGCAATGCTACTGTTGCCAAAATAAACAAACAAAAAAGATGATTTTGGTATGTTATTTTAATTTAGGAAATGTTAATGTAATTATTTTCTAGGCAGATTGTATTAGGGATGTTATCTACCAGAATTTAAGCATGTGAACCTCTGGTAATCAAAGTAATATGTCTGTTTTGTTACCCTCAGCTTTCAAAATGGTACCAAACCAAGGAATTAAGCATGGAAAAGTATTGAAGTCAGGATACATATCTATCTGCTTTTCATTCATGTTACATTCATGTTAAATAAATTCTCTTTAATGATGTCATCATCGTGGTTAATTGGTACCCTCTGCTGGCCATTTTTGTTCACTACATCAAAGTAATCAATACAACATAACTTGAAAGAGAAATCATTTTAGTTGAAAGTATTTTCACATTATAATTCTTGAATGAAATAAAGTATCATGGTCTATTTGCCTTTTTTGTGCTGAACAGAATTGAACTTTGAAACTATCTTTTTCAGATTATTACTTTAAATATCATGTAGCAACTTAGCTTCAGTAAACTGTATCTATAGTAACAAACCAATTTTTTACTTTTAGAAATGTGGTCTTAGGGGATTTTTTTGAAGAATTTTTTTAACTGTCAAATCTGCATCAAATACTGTCATAAAAGCTTACTTCAAAAATTAACACAACTTGTGATATTCTGTAATTAATGCCATTTTGCTGTGTTTGTCCTATTAAGAGAAATCACTTTACATGGCTTTATCTTTTATTTATGCTTTTAATAAGAGTAATATCAAATACGTACATATGCTGATTCATAGAGCCTTTGAGCTTTGGCGTCGGTGACCACAGGCTTGTGATGACACATGTCCAGAACACAGCAGAGAAACTTGGAGATGTATCTGAACAGCTGTATCACTTTCTTAAACTCATACTCCCCTGTACTCTTTACTTGGCTTGTCTCTGTCATGTGTGGTTTAGAGTTTTATCTTAAGGAGTCCTTTGAATTGTCAGCTATAGTCATTAGATATTTTTTTTTTTTTTCCTTTTTTTCCCCCCCCCCTTTTTTTTTTTTTTTAATTTTTGGATGCTCTTTGATATCTTTGAGCTGAGTGCAAATGCAGTTCTTTTGCAGTGTCTGGCCAAAACTGAAGTTTGGATAAAGCTTAATCCAGATATGATGATGATGGTGGTTGAGAGGGAAAATTGTGGAAGTGTCTTGAGTTTCCAAGTGAATTTTGTGCCTGTTTCTTCAGAACTCTCGGGTTTCAGATACTTTAATCATCTCTGAAGTCAAGATACTGGCAGTAACTAGACACTTTAATTTCACCTTATATGGCTAGAAGTTAGGAACAGTTGCAGATGGAGGAAGAATACTCTGTTGTTACTCATTATCTATAGTTTGTTTTGACTCAGTTTAAGGTTCAGCCTGTGATTTATAGGCTGGCTACACAGAGAACTGCCTACATGTAAATTCATAATATTAACAATGCACAAATTTGTAATTGGTCTCTCTTAATAGAGGAGGAGGTGCCTCTTGTCTGTAACCTTTATATAACCAATACAGAAATTGCTTACTCCTGTGTACAGAAGAAGAAAAGTTGGCAACACTTGATTCTTTTGAAGCTGGAAACGGGAAAATGAATTTACTTGCCTTTTAGTATCCAGAGTAAATAAACCTTGCAGTAGATTATTACAAGGAATTAAGAAAATTGATGATGTACCTTCCAGCTTATCCTCGAAAGTCTAATGACTTGTACCTGCAAGACCATCTTTAATTTTATAGAAAAGCAATTTCAATAGGCTATAATAGGGAACACCTGACTTTTTGTAATGTTTAAAGAGCTGACTGCTGGAAGTCTAAATGCATAGATCTCAAACCTCTCATCTTTCTTTTTGGCAAGTCTTCAGACATTGGGTCAAACAGCTGAGTAGCATGCAGAGCAAAGGTTGCTATATCAGGTGTATGTCTGAGTGATCTCTTAATTACAGCAGCTAATTGGTAGAGCAGTGACTAGTTATATAACATACACAAACAAGATGGTAGTTTTAAAGCGTGTATGTGGTTCAGGGATACTGAATCCTCTGCACTTCAAAGCAGCTTGTGCTTCTAAGTCACACAGGTTCTTTTGAATATTTTATTTATCTCCCCTTTAGTTTCAGGGACTCTCACAACGGGAAATACTTTTTTCTTTTTTTTTTGTCAGTAAATGTTAAATACATTTCAGAGATAAATAAGCTTTAATGCTTTGAACGTTGGAAAAATATTTAACAGTGCCTAAATCCCTTAGAATCAGTATGGCCATATGGGGATGTGAATTCCCTCCTTCGCCCTTTAAAGGCCTCCTTTGATTATACAGGGTCTGCCTAACAAATGAAGGGTAGAAGTGTAACCGTTATGCATCAAATAGTCATTACCTATTTGTTATTAAATCCTTGCTTTCCTCTGCGCCAGAGAAATGGCTAGGAGTCCCTGGAGTGATACTAATATACGCATCCTATTGAGACCTCTCACGTTGTCCCAGTGCAAGGGACCCAGGCCCTGTCTGCTGCTAGAGCCGTGGCAGGTTCCCAGCTGTTACGTCTCATTACCTTCTCTTTCCCAATCCCTGTATAGAACTGACACGGGTGCTGCCCCTTCCCATCTCTTGTTTGCTGACTCCCGGGGGAAGCGCAGTGGGAGCTGCCCTGTGGGTTTGGAAGGCGAGCCCGCCCTGCTGAGGATGCAGATGTCATGGCGGAACCCTCCAAAAGAGGATCGCAATGACTGAGCGGTGATCATGGACTATGATAGAGCGTGTAATTTAAGAACTGAACATCCAGAATAGGTTTTTTAGGGGAAACTAATACATTAATCCACATACTTATAAATGTATCATATATTTAGCACATGCCAGAAGCTTAGACTATTATCTAGATAATGTAATTGTGGGTCAGGCGTAAAAGGTTCAGGGCTGGCTATGCAAAAGCACTGAGATCTCTCCTAAGGAAAGTACCTACATGTCAGAGTGAGAAGTGGATTCCTTATCCACAGACTTCTCTATTAATTATTTTTACTTATTTAATGCCCAACGTGCAAGAATAAATTATGTAATTTATGCATCTAGCACTCTTATGCTTGTTGATCAACATCTTAATATATTGTTTTCTGAAGAAATAATTTTATAAAATTCTAATAAATGCCAAAGGGAATCATTGGATTTGAAACTGATTAACTGCAGTGCTTGACTGTATGCGGTTTAAATCCACGTGGATTTACAGCTAATTATAACTGAGATGAAGATGTGTGAAAATTGATCTTTGTTTTTGATAAATGGCAGCTGAAGAATAGATTAAGAACTGATTTACAAGTATCATGTTAAACTTGTTCAAACAATTGAGTATCTATAGCCTGATGACTTTCTGATTAAAATGTATTTTTTTCAGTTTGCATGGTATTAAGTGGCATACAGAAGTAATCTTTAATCCAGTACTCTAACTGTTCACATGAGCTACTAAGTACATTAGCACTGTCATTCAGAGCTTTGTTCTCACATCTGCTGTATGTTTGTAAGACTTTTCCCTCTTTTAGGGAGGAAACATTCTGTTCTTTGTCTTTGACAGAGATTAATATTTCATGTTTTGTGAGAAACTTCCTTAACTGTTTTGAGGAAGTTTAAGTCAAATTTTTATCTATTTCTGTATTTTACAAACTTCTAAATATTTTTACCTTTGACTACTGTACAAACGCATCTTTGAAACTGGAAAGCAGTTTCAGAAAATGGTGAGGTATTGATTTTTAGGAAGTTGTGGCAGTCTAAAACAATTCCCTATTGAAAAATCATTAGGCTTGATGAATGTTTTAAACAGATGCTCTTGTAAATTTCAGAACTGTACTTGCATGTATAATGAGATATCCTATAGATAAAATAATTTGCCTAAATATAAACTTTTTCAGTTACACTAATTTCTGAAAGTGTTCACTTTTATGCAGTTTCAATTAAGATCAACACGCAACTTTGATTGTAAAACCTCATAGAAATATATGACAATCTATTGCCAAAATATTAGTAATATTTGCATCTTATCATTCTGTATGTGGATTTTTCCGTCTTCATATGAAGATAAGCTCTGGAGAAGAAATGTTCCTGTATAATAAAGATTTTTACCAGAACACAGTTGAGCTATTCAACTGTTCACTGGTGCCATCATGTGTCATGTAATATACTGCATATTCTTTAAAAGACTGTTGTGTTGTACTTCAGAAACCAGCTTTGGCATTATAAATCTTGACTTCATTTGTCTTTTAGGAAAGGACTACAAAGAAACACTTATCTCCTTAATTTATGATCTCAAAACTGGCAGGGGGGAGAAGCCTCAGTACTGCAGTGAATTGAGTAGATAAATTGGAAAGTTATCAAAGAAAGTACTAATAGTTAAATGACAAACATGTCTGTCATAATGGTTGTATAATGGTTTCTCTAATATCCTTCCCATACAGAAGGATATTTTTTGACAAAGACTTCCAAACTTTGTATGTAAACTAAAAATTTTTAATCAGGAATGTGATTACAAATGCTATTTGCTTTGTGGTTGGTAGAACAAGACTTTAAAAGTATTTCTTTTTTTTTTTTCACTTAAAAAATGGAAGATTTTCTTGTAGGTGGGTAAGTGGTTTCTAGCACAACCTACATTTCAGTTTAGGTGTTTTCTGTCCATGATGCAAACATGTCTCAACTATGTTACACAGCCATTCTGATGTAATTTCAGAAATTTTTAAAAGAGACTTATACTAAGGTAAAGAATACTTTAAGAAGGTGACTCTTCAAGTTGAACCAAGCGATTAATTTTCCTTTGGCATTGGTAATAAAACAGAAATATTTCTTATTTGAGTAGATCTAGTTACCTCCAGAACTTCAGGAAAACAAACCAAAAACTACTTGTATTTTATTTTGATCACATATCTAAAATATGGCCTATAATGTAATTTCCCTACTTTTTTTATCCTTTTAGCTATTTGAATACCTATTGGTGTGGAAAGGCTCTAATCACTTTAGCAATAAGGAAAGTATATATAAGATGTGATGAACTATATAGTAATAAACTACTGCTTAGGCCTTGAATTTCTAAACTGGGTGGTGAAATCTGTACTAATTTCAAGCCATTCTTTGGTCTTTCTGGAAATCCATGTTTAACTGCACTTGCTGCATAGTAGCACTTTAAATGTGTGACTGTGGCATACTGAGATAATTCAAAGTCTTGTGGTTCTGTATATTTTAACTCTAGTCCCTAGAAAGTCTTCCTGAGGAAGAATTTTGGAGGAAGAAACAGCAAAAGTTATTAACTGGATAAGTGAAAAACTCCTGATTAAACATGTTTTTCTACCTCTCCTCTTCATTTAAGAGAGTGTATGCAGGCTGTCTCCAGTGAGAAATATAAATGAAAGTTGTCTGCTGGTGCTGAGTGGATTATTGGATAGCCTTAAAGTACATGCATTTTGCTGTGTCATGGAGATTAACTCCAAATCTGTTCCAGCTGTCACCTGGCATTGATTTCCCTTTGCTTTTCAATAGGGTCAGAGGGGCTAAGCAGAGCAAAATAGCCTAATTCTACAGAGAACGTTAATACACTGATACAGGATTTGGATCACACCTTTTTTCTTTTTTTTTTTTTTTTTTGCTTAAAATTAAAGTTGTATTTAAAAATTACCTTTTTGTTAGTATTTCTGAAACTGTTAGTATACACTTCAGCTGAGTATCAAGCTGACCAGAGGTAGGTGTTTTGTCCTTTGCAAATGTTTTTCTATCAATACTGCAGCCCTGATAATTGAAGTATTTGTAGAAAATTCTAAATTGCATGATATTTTGCAGAAATTCTGTAGATGTTCATTTTAACATTCCTTGTTTAAAGGAAATATTTAATGCTGTGGTAACATCACTTAAAAAAAAAACTTTTGGTTCTTCCCAGAATCACAGTGTTATGCAGTGTTTTGTTTGTTCAGAATGGGAGCTGATGTTTTTGATACTGAGGTCGCTATTGTGCATAAAGCAATAACAGATACTCGTTTTGAGAATGTAATCATATTGTGAGTATAGTTTATTTGTTTTCAATAAAGTACAAATATTTCTTTTTTTAAAAAATAGATACAAATAGCAATATGCCCACTTTTTATGGGGAAGGTATTAGTAAAGGTCCTTTTGATTTCAGTGCATGCTGGATCCTCTCCTCTGGAAAGCTGTGTGGTTTTTATTGTTTTTATGTGCATAATGATGCTGTTCACAGGCATGTCCCTTCAACTGTGTTCTTTTCCTTTGTACTTTTTGGAAGTGTTTTTCTGTGAATAAAGAAATAAACTTGTAAACAAAATAACACTTCAAAATGAAAACATTACAGAAGTACACTGCAGGCATAAACACTGTATCCAGCCTCTTAAATATTATTTCATTTTGCAGACTACTCTCTCTTTGCAGATTCCCCTTAATTCCCATCTCTCTTAATCATAGATTCAGATTTTTTTCCAGCTTGTCTTCTGTTCTGTTAAAGCTGTATCAGAATGTGCTACAGCCATAATCCTAATAGCTGAATATTACACAGATGATTATTTACTTAAGATTTTTTTTTCCACAGTAGCAGTTCAGGTATTCTCAGAGTCTCCAATAGGAGAACTAGAACCTAGAACCCTTCAAAGCACTCAAGATCCTGAGATCAAAAACTGGTTGACAGAGTCTTTTTTTTTTTAATCCTTTTGAACAGTTGTTTAAGTTAAAAGTAGGAGGAAAGATTTAAATCTGCTTTTTGTAAGATATAAGACCTGGTCCTTATAATTTTCTATGAAATACTGTGGCAAAAGTGAGCAGGCACCTTGTAGAATCACAGAACAGGTGAGCATGGAAGGGACCCATCTGCTCCAACCCCCTGCTCCAGCAGGGACACCCAGAGCACGTGGCACAGGGTGGCATCCAGGTGGGTTTGGAAGATCTCCAGAGAAGGAGACCGTGCAACCTCTCTGGGCAGCCTGTTCCAGGGCTCTGTCACCCTCACAGGAAAGAAGTTCTTCCTCAGAGGGAGAGGAAATTCCCAGTGTTTCAATTACCCCTTGTTTTGTCACTGCCCCTCACTGAGAAGTTTGGCCCCATCTCCTTTACATTCTCCCTTCAGGTATTTGTACGGATTGGTAAGTCCCCTCTCAATCTTTTCCAGGCTAAACAGGCCTCGTTCACTTTCTCATGCATCTTTCCTCATATGATAGATATTTGAGTCCCTTGATCTCCTATTTGTTGCTCTATGCTGGACCCTCTCTAGAAGTTCTGCCCCACAAACACAGGCAGGTGCCCCCCAACTAGCTAACTACCTAACTACCCACCCACTGTGCTAGCTAGCCCTCCACCTAGCTAACAGCACATCGAACTACCTACCTATCCATTTAATTAGCTAACATACCTAACCAGCTAATTACCCATCTGACTCCCTGCTTAACCAGATAATCACCCACCAAACTGGCTAACTACCCACCTAGCCTCCCAGTGAACTAAACACCTAACTAGCTATGCACCTAATCACTGAACTGGCTAACTGTCTACCTACCTAGGTAATTACCCACCTAACCAAATAATTACCTAAAAATACACCTAACTAGCTAACTAACCCATTACCTAGCTACCCACCTAACCTTCCAACTAACTAGTTAACTACCTACTTAGCTTGCTACCTGGCCCCATTAACCTCCCACCTAACTACCATTCTAAGGAGCTAACTACCCTCTTAGATACTCAAGTAACTACCTAACTACCCACCTCACTGCCAGCCTATCCAGCTACCTAGCTATCCACCCATATATCCACAACCCTACAAGCTAGCTGCTCACCCAAATAGCCAACTAGCCAAATGCTCACTTACCAACCTTATTAACCACCAACCTAACTACCCACCTAACAAGCTAACTGCCTGCATGTCTACCTGACCACCTAACAACCTGTATAACTAGCTAACTACACAACAATGACCACCTAACTACAAACCTATCAAGCTAACTTGATTAGTTTTCTCACCTAACTACTTCCTAATCAGGCTACCTCCCAAACCACCAAACTAGATAACTACCCATCTAACTAGGTAACTACCCACTTAACTGCCCAGCTAACTAGCACCTAGCTTGCTACTCACCTACCTACCCTACTTACCCACCTACTATGCTCTCCACCTATCTAGCTAACTACCTAATCTTTGACTACACATCTGTGTAACTAAATACCTAACTAGCTAATTAACCACATAACTAGCTAACTACCCACCTAAAAAAAACCCACCCGTCTATCCAGCGAACTACCCACCTAACTAGCTAGCCAACTGTCCAACAACTCACATTAACTAGCTCGTTATACAACAAAATACCCACCTAACCACCAAACTACCTAACAAGCTAATTAGCTAAGAACGCACCTAACAACCCATCTGATTAGCCACCTGGCTCAATAACTATCCAGCTAACTACTGACTTAACTGCACACTAACCACTTAACATCTAAGTAGGTAAATACCCACCCAACTAGACAAACACACATCACCAACAAAAAAAACCTGCTCTAACTAGCTACCTAGTCAAATGCCCATCTACCTTCCAACCTACTTGACTAGACAGCTAACTAGCCCGTTACCTAGCTACCTGACCAGCTACCTTCCCACCTAACCACCCACCTAACAAATGAGCTACCTATCCACCTAACCAGCCAAACAACTCACCTAGCTTGCTACCTACATACCTAATTACCCAACTCTCTGCAACCCTAACTAGCTGACTACTCACAAGGCTCAGTAATTAAACACCTAACTAGCTAAGTACCCACCTAAATGCCCACTTAGATAGCTAAGTACCCACCTAACTACCCGACTAGATAACTATTCACCTAAACACCCAAATAGCTAACTTCACACTTAGCGACTTAACTACTTAGCCACCCATGTAACTAGCTAGCTACCTAACTCTTCAGCTCACTAGATGACCACCCTAACAAGCCAATACCCACCTGTGATAACTGCCCACCCCACCTAACTAATGAACTACTAATTTAACTACCCATCCACTTACCTTACTACACACCTAACTACCTAATTGCCCCCCCCACCTTATTGCAGCTCTAACCAGTTAGTTACTAACCTTATTAGTAACTCCCCACCTACCTAACTAGCTAACTACTCACCAAACTTCCTAGACAAATATCGCCATCTAACTACTGACCTTACTACTCACCTACCAAGCTATCTAGCCAATACCCTACCTAACATGCTAACTACCCACCTAGCTACCTAACTTCAGACCAGCTACACACCTAATGACAAACTTAACTAGCCACCTAACAGAAAAACTGCTATCCTAAGTAGATAATCACACACCTAACCTCTGACCTTGCTACCCTCTTACCTAATTACTGAACTACCCACCTAACTGTGCAACCAGCTAACTATCCAGCTATGTAGCTACACATCTAATTACCCATGTAACTAGCTATCTACCCACCTAGACAATTAACCACCTAATCAGCTAACAACACACCTAACAAGCTAACTATCCACCCTATCGAAGTAACTAATGATCCATCTGCCTACCCACCTACCTATTTTAACTACCCACTTAGCTTGCTACCGCCTCACCTAAACTCCCACCTAACTACCCTAAGTAGCTAAGTACCCTCCCAACTACCTAACTACCCACCAAGCTACACAGCTAACTACTCCTAATTAGCTAGCTGCCCACATAACTAACTACCCTTGAAACTAGCCACTCAACTATTTACTGATCTAGCTAACTGTTCACTTAACAAGCTACTCACCCAACTGGCTACCTAGTCAAAAGCCCACCTAGTGCCCTTACTAACTACCCACCTAACAAGCTAGTTACCCACCTATCTTGCTAAATACCCAGCTAACTGACCACCTAACAACCTACATGACTATGTAGCTACACAATAAAGTACTCCCACATAACTACCAACCTGAGTGGCTAACTTCCCAGCTAAATACCCACCTAACAAGCACCTACCAACTACTTAACTACCTGCATAAATGACCACCTAATCTATAACCTAACTAGGCACCTAATTAGCCAACTACCAAACCAGCTGCACGCAGTGCTCGCCCCTCACCAGGTACCCAGAAACACAGGCCGTGCCCCTCCCCACCCATACAAACCAGACTGCCCCCGCCCCCAAAATCAGGCCTCTCCATCCCCAGCGCCGCCCAAAATCACCAGGCACCCACAAATGCACCCCCCCCCCGGAAAAAAAATAAATCGATCAGGCACCCACAACCACATGCAGGTTTCCTCAACCTCACTGACTACCCACCTAACTACTCAACTAGCTAACCACACACCTAAGTAGCAAACTACCCAGCTCTAATTACTCCCTGCTTGCTACCTACCCACCTAGCTACCAATCTAGCTAATCACTTAACAACCCCCCCACCTAACTACTCACATAACTAATCACCAAGCTAGCTGCCACCGAACTACCTGCTCTCCCACATAACTACCCAGCTACCTAGCTAAATACCCACCTAACTAAACTACCTAACACCTCTAACTAGAGAATTTCCCATCTAAATGGTTACCAGTTCTTACAAGTTAACTATGCACCTAGGTAACCACCCTAACTGTCCTCCTAAGTACAAACCTAACTAGCCTACCATCTAATCACCTAACCAGCTAATTATCCAACTCATTAATTAGCTGATTACCTACCTAACACTAACTACCCACTTAAACAAACCATCTAATTGTATAACTACCCATTTACTCATGTAACTACACACCTAACTAGATAACTAGTCTAACCAGCAACCTAACAAGCCAGTTATCCACCTAAATAACTACCCATCCAACTTGCCTATCTACTTAACTACCCACCTAATGAGCTAATCAGCCAACTAGCTGACTACCTAGCCAAACACCTACCTAAATACTGACCTAACTACTCATATATCTAGCTAATTATCCATCTACCTACCTACTAACCACCTAAAAAGGTAACTAAGCTATATAGCTATCTAGCTAGCAAACAAGCCACATAGCTAAATACACAACAAAGTACACATGTAACTTCCTAATCACCAACCTAACTAGTTAGTGTCCCACTTAATTAAGCACTGACCTAGCTAACTACTCACCTATCTACCTGAACTAACTACCTCCTCTCCCAACTTCCCATGTAACTGTCCACTAACAAGCCACCTAACTACCCTTCCCTCCCAAATGAACACACACAGCAGCAGTGCTCTTCCCTCACCAGATACCCAAAAGCACAGGCACCCCCCCCCGCCCCCAAAAAAGACACGCAGGAGCCTCCTTGCCACAAGGCACCCACAAGTTGCCTGCATCAATCACCCACCAACACATGCAGCCCTCCCCACTAACTACTCACGTAAATTAATCAGCTAACTAGTGAACTACCCACCTAACTAAATAACCAACTAGCTACCTATCTACTTGGATACTTGAGTGTCCACCTAGCTTGCTACCTAGCCACCTAACTACCTAACCTGTCACCTAATTTCACACCTAACCTGCCACCTAACTAGCTAACCACCCTCAGATACCTAACTAGCTAACTACCCACCTAACTACCTATCCTTCTAACACACCTAACTACCCACCCAATAAACTACTCACCCAAATAGCTAACTATCTACTTATATGCCCACCTACCAACCTTATTAGTGACATATCTAGCTACCCACCTATCTGTCCATGTAACTATCCACGTATCTAGCTAACCAACCACCTAACAACCCACATAACTAGCTATCTGCTCATCAAAGAATCCACCTAACTGCCAACTAAGCAAGCTAACCTCACACCTAACTAGATAATTTGCCTTGTAACTACCCCCTAACAACTACTTAACTACCCATCTAAGTAGCTACTACTCACCTGACTACCCACCTAGGTAGTCAACATAACTAAATTACCCATTTAACTACCCATCTAACTAGCTAAACCCTTCATAGTTTGCTTCCTACACATCTACCTAACTACCCAACTGCCCACTTATCTACCTAACAAACCACCCAACCTCCCACCTAACCACCCACCTATGTCACTAACTAGCTAAACAGCCACCTAAGTATCCTAACTACACATCTTACTAATTACCCACCTAATTACTCAACTGACTAGCTAACTATTCACCTAAACACCGAAACAGCTAAACGCCTAGCTCACTTTATTACCTAACTACACACCTAACTAGCTACTCACTTAACTAGCTACCTACCTAACTACTCACCTAAGTAGCTGAATACCCTCTTAACTATTCATCTACATAACCAACTATACACCAAAACAGCCAATACCCACTTAAGGAGGTAACTGGTCAACTAACTACCCACCTAATTAATTAAAAACCTAACTACCCACCAAAGAACTTTACTACACATCTAATTAGCCAACTACAAACCTTATTAACTACCCACCTAGCTAACTACTTCCAAACTATCTAGACAAATGCCCACTAAACTACTGGCCTTACAACCCTTCTAACTATCCACTTACCTAGCTAACTACCCACATAACCACCTAACCTACCCAACTACCACCTAACTAGCTAACTAGATGGCTAACTACCCACCCGACTACCTAATCTCCCACCTAACTACCCATCTAAGTAGCTATATACCCACTTCACTACCCACCTAATTAGCCATGTAACAAGCTATGTATCCAACTAACTCACTCCTCACCTAACTAGCTAACTACACACCTAGCTGCCTAACTACCTACCTAATTAGCTAACTACCCTCCCAACTAGGCACCTAACAAGATAGCTACCCACTTAATTAGCTAACAACACACCTAACTACCCATACAACTACCTAACTACCCACCTAACAAGCTAAATACCCATCTAGCTACTTAAATGCCCACCGAACTACTGACGTTACTAAGTACACACCTCACTATTCACCTATCTAGGTAACTACCCTCCTAACCTGCTGCCTAACTAGCTAACTACTCTCCAAGCTAACTACCCACCTATCTAGCTAACCTAATCTCCAATCCAGCTACCCAGCTAACTATAAACCTGAACTAGCTAACCACCCACCTAATTAGTTAACTACTCTCAAAACTAGGTAACTATCCACCTAACTACACACTTAACTAACCTCTACACTAGATAATACTCACCTAATTAGCTAACTACTCTCCAAACTACCCTAACTAGCTAACCATGTAACTACACACTTAACTAACCTCCGAACTACCTAACTATCCACCTAATTACCTACCCTCCTAACTACACACCTAATTATGAAACTCACCTAATTAGGTAACTACATGCTCAACCACACATGTGCCCACCTAACCACCTATGTAGATACATACCCACATAACTGCTCACCTGATAACCTACGTAACTAGCTAACTACCCAATTACTCACCTAACTACATAACTACTTATTTATGTAATTACCCTAAGTATCCACCTACCCAGATAACCCACGTAACTATCCTAACCTAACCCACTTAACTATCCAACTAGCTAACCACCCAGCTAACTACCCATCTATTTACCCAACTACTCACCGAACAAGCTCACCCATGTAACACCCATGTAACTACCTAAATAAATGCCCACTATCGACCCATCTAACCCACATAACAAGCCAACTACTCTCCAAACTAGCTAACCACTTTTAACTACCTAACTACCCACATGCAAACTACACACCAGTCAAGCCACCTAACTACACCCAACTCCCACTGCCCCCACAAACACTCATGCCCCCACAAACCAGGCTCCCCAAAATACGTGCAGCCCCTCCCCACCAGGCACCCATGAACACACACAGTCCTCCCCAAACTAGCTAACTACTCACCTAATTAGCTAACCTCCCACCTACCTAACTACCCATGTAACTGGCTATGACTAAGTACCTAATGACATATACCTACACACCTAATCTCCCACTTAACTAAATAACTACTCTCCTAAATAACCACATACAAAGCTAGTTACCCACCTAGCTAACAACCTAACTACCCATTCAACTAGCTAACTACGCACCTAACTACCCACCTACCTACCAGCCTAACAAGCTATTCACTGAACTAGTAACTACCTAGGCAATGCCTATCTAACTACTAACCTTACTAAATACTCATCCAACTACCCATATATCAGGCTAATTACTCCCTAACAAGCTAACTACTGAGCTACCTAGGAAACTGCCCAACTACCCATGTAACTAGCTAAATATGCAACAAAGTACCCACCTAACTACCTGGCCACTGACCTAACTAGCTAACCTCCCACCTAACTAAACAATGAGCTAGCTAACTACCCACCTACCTACCTAACTGCCTAAGCACTTAGTCCAGCAGGCACCCACAAACATACCCCTCCCAACTAGCTAACTGCTTACCTAAATAGCTAACACACCTAACAACCCACCAAACTACCCCTCTAAATAGGTAACAATGCACTAACAAGCTAACTACCTATCTAGATAACTAACCAATTAGCTACTTACCTATCCACTTAGGTAACTACCCACCTAGTTTGCTACCTACCCACCTAACTAGCTAGCTACCCAACTGGCTAACTACCCATCTAATTTGCTAACTACACACCTAACTACCCAGCTAACAAGGCAACTACTCACCCAACTAGCTAACTACCTGGCCAAATACCCACCTATCCATCTATCCATCTATCTAGCTAACTACCCACTTATCTACCTAGCTGAATGACCACGTAACAACCCACATAACTAGGTACTTACCCAACAAAATACTTACCTAACTAATGCCCAACAAGGTAACTTCAAACCTAACCAACTGCCCACCTAACTACGACCTACCTAGCTAACTACCTGACCTCTGTACTAGCTAACTACATACCTAACTAGCTAACTACTGACCAGACTGATATTGCATTATTTTCACATCAGCATTGTAATCAGTAGTAGTGTTAGCTAGCTTTGTTCTGGAAAATGCTACAGTTGTGTTTTATAAACTGTTAAAATCTGTATCTTACACAAGTATATATGTTCACTAGGGGTAATTTTGTATTGTGCTGCTACTTTATACTGTAGTAACTCCACAATGCAGAACCGATTTACTATAAAAGTACCACTGGATCAGTCTTGATGCTAAAATCAGTTGAACCATATACCTGAACAGAAGGGTTCGTAAAAACTTGACTCTAACAGTACTGTTGTATAATTTCGGACCTTTTTCACCTTCTCCAAATAAATTTATATTTGTCACCAATATATGTTTCTACGTACCTCTCTCAATAAGACAAATCCAAAACATCTGTTTTGAAATAACTAAATAACTAACCGTTTCTGTTTTTTGTTTCTTTTTGGTATTAGAGCAAAGTGTTATTTTCAAGTTGGGAACTTTTTCCAGTAGAACTTTATGCATAACTACCACAAATGCTTCTTTAAATGTTGTCATTCTTAGGAAAAAAAAATCAAGCTATGGATAAGGACACCAAGAAAAGAACTAGCAACGTTTCTGTTATCAATCTTGTGGCTGGGGAGGCTGTGACGCAACTTTCTGCTACTGACAGTAGGAGGAACTTCACAAGTGGATGGAGGCTTTCTGGCAGCACTTTCATGATCTGAGTAAGCAAGCGCACTGTTCCCAGTTGCCCTTCGAGTGTGGGTTATTATGCAACATCAAACGAAACTGAACAATCTGAATTGGAATTGACTTATAATCCTTTATTTGCAGTCATGAAGAAAAATGTTCTTTGGGATATTACTGAGCCATGACTGGAGACACTAGAAGGCAAATATTGGTAAGTTACCATCCACATGGCCAGAAGCAGAAAAGTTCCAACTAATCTCAGATCTTGGTCTGCTCTGGCTTTGTTCTAGATTTTAAGATCTGCTCAATTCTCCCCCCTTCCCATCCTCCACAGTAAGCAGGAAGAGTCCATCTGTGCCTGCATGTCCTGCCAGAGGCGTGTTGGTTCTACAAGATCCTGCCAGCATGAAACCTTTGGGTAGGGAAGTGAGGATGCTGGATTGCTGCATGACCAGGGGAGTTATCTGGGGCCTTGGCAAAAGGAAGATTCACTCAGCTCTTGCCAACAGGCATGTGAGTGTGGGATTCCCTTGCTCAGCAGCATTACAGATGAATTAAGTTGTCACAGTTACAACAGGGATTTCCCGATTCTGTTGGTACTCAGATTTTGATGTCCCTGGCCACAGGGAAACACTCCCAAAGCCCCCTTACTGTGCTACAGTCCAGTCCTGCAAAGACACATTACTTGAAGTTGGTAAAAGCAGTAGCTGAAGCTCTACAGCAGATGGGATGAACTGATGCACTCCTCTACTCCTCCACTGTGTTGTTTTTTTTCCTCCCTTTCCCTCCCCAAAATGCTTTGGAGTCTTCACTGTTCTTACCCCCAAAATTCAATTTTTAGTTCAAGACAGTGAAACTACTGAAGCTGCAAGCTGTGTTGCTTATTCAACCACAAATATTAATTATATAAGCCATATAGACTGATTTGTCTTCATATTTTTCATCTATTTTAGTAGCTTGAATCAGGTGTATTAACAATAGAGGACAATTGTCAGTTGTCTAACACTGCCACCGTTCACAGTGCACAGTTGGTGCCTGATAATCATTTTCATCAGGTCAGAAAAAGAGAACCAGGACAATCCATGAAATATGAGGGTTTAATCAGAGGCCACACCACTAAAATCATTTAACTGAGGCTCTGGAATCTGGGTATCAAAGTGTGTTTCTTCTCCTTTTAACTCTTGAGTTACAATAGGCAGAGGTTCTATCAAAGAAATACACCAAAAAAAAAACTAGGACATCCTCTTTAAATTAGCTGTGGAGAGGGGTAAAAAAATACTTTTAGAATTCATTATAGATAACATATGCATTTTGGGGGGGGAGTTTTGGTCATTTCCTTATGTGAGAAAAAAAATGGGTCACTTGGCATTTAAATGCCTTTTTTCTTCAGTGATTCTAAAATTCTCTTTAAATTAATGCACTCAGAAAACTTGGAGTGATGGAAATGAATGAAGAAATTTTACTGTGTCTTGTTTTCCTTAAGGTCAAAGTCTATTAATGGAAAGGAGATTTCCTTGTCTTCCTACAGAGATGGGCATTCTTCTTTTAAAGACGGACTGCTTCTGTAACAGTTGTGTAGCACTGAGTTTGCTTTATGTAGGAGGTTGTTCCCTCAAAACTTTAAGCAACTTCCTTGTCGTAAATTATGACTTTTAAAATTCTTTATTTTCTGATGAATTTGGGGGGCACTGAGTTTGGGGATATGAAAGCAAACTATGATATTCAGTCTTTGTAAAATAACAGTATTGGCTAGGATAGTCACAGATGACTAACGACACTTGTACTAAAAATTAGAATGAGTTCAGAGGTGGAAATACACTGCTTTCTGAGCATTCCTACTAGAAAAAGAAGGAATGCTGGCCGTTAGCAGTGCTTGCAGATAGCTTCCTTGGACAGATTTGATTTTTTTTTTTTTTTTTCTGGTAGAAGTGTTTAAGTTCAGTCATTGTTCTCTATTCTCTCTCAGGCCAGTGGAAACACTGTTGTGAAGAACTTAGGAAAATTGAGATTATGTCACCATGGAAACCACCCTTGTTCCTGACACAAGAGATGACCTCCAACTATGATGATATGAGTAAGTGGGATTTGTCTTTTCACATTGCAGGGTAACAGCAATAACATTGTATTCAGATGGTGTTGATGTCGAAATGGAGTTTTTCAAGGGAAATTCAGACAATGAAAGAGCAACATAATTGCATACCAAGGAGTTAATGTTAAATCTGCATTTGTAATAGGAGAAATAATTAATGTATTTTTATAGCCTGAACCAAAAAAATTTGCAATCCGAAGTAATTAGGGGGCCCTGAACACTCAAAAAAGCTGTCATTAGAAATAAACTCTCACTGTAGAGTGGTAAAAAGCTCTGGTATGCAAGGTAAAACAATCCAGTCTGCCAACCAGTAATGTCTTTAACTAGTTGCACGAAATTAATTTGCTGTTTTTTAAGCTACATAAAGCCTTACCTAACATAACTTACCTAATTGGTCTTCAGTAATGATGCTGAAAAACATGTTCAGAAAACCAATCTAGCATGAATTTGACACTTCTACTTTTTCAGAGCAAAATGCTATGCAGCAAGATTATTTTAATAGTTTCATCACAGAAATAATATTTACGGGCTAGAAAAATAGGTCACTGCTTTAATGGATCTGATGCAGTATTGGCTGAAAAGCACTGTACCAGTAAAATGCATAACTGCTTGCTGCTGTAAGGAAGCTGAAAATGCTATGTGGGTCATCGAGTTACAGCTCATCAGAGCACTAAACACTCAAAAAAGTCCTATTTGAGTTATGAATGTGGAGCAGAAAAGCAGTAAATCAATTATATAGGAGTTCTAGGAAGGTAATATGAACACTGTAGCATGATTCTGCTCATATTTAAGTATGTCAGTGGGGAATGGAACACAGGTTCTGTTTTGCTCTTAATATACCCCTTTTTCTGATTATTTTTAATATTTGTAGGGAACAGCTCAATACTTACCTGGTTAAAAACCATTAGTATATGGCCTGTGATATAAAAGCTACTGCTGCTGTCTTAAGGGTTAGTATTATTGCTATATACATGAAAAATTCTACCCAAGAAAGATACAGGGTAAGGCAGCCTTAAGCAAATAAAGGCAAGTAAAAATATCCCACTCTCTGCAGGCCCAAGAGTATTTAGTCAGATGGTTGTACTGACTTTCTATGAAATTAATTTTTCAAAGCACTGTACAATTAAATAATATCTAAATTATGTATGCAGCTTTCCTTGTAGAACATTTATTTTTCTACTTTCTATTTTGAATGAATTATCAATACCTATCCTGATGCCCCAATGCCAACTGTTGGGAACATAGCTGACACCATCACCTCACTTCTCTCTTTGCAAGCGTATATCATCTCTTCCACTCCTAATGCCACCACTGGCTGCCTAGGACATACTTAGCAGAATTTTGTATTCAGAATAGCAATAATGAAACATTATTGAGACAGGAAACATTAAAATTACAGGCATCGATTCTCCAGTGGAACACGAGGGCTTAGCTGACATCATTCAAAGAAAACTCAGAGCGGCAGCAAGTTCCTGCTTGGCCAACAAAAGGCGTCTGCAACTTCCTTACAGGCCTTGCTTTTCCATGGATCTCATGAGAAGGTTGTTCAGAAAAATGTTTATCGAGCTGCAAAGGAGGAGGGTGCAAGTCCTAATGATGGCCGCGGAAAGAAGAGCTTCACCTCCACCACCCGATAAATCACCATACAGTGCACAAACCCAGCTGAACAGAGCCGCTGGGCAAGGAGAACTGGGACAAATCTGGAGGCACGCGTGGGAGTTCCTTTGATTTGAGAGACTCATCGCTGCTCCTCACAAGCTGGCTCCTTGTAGAAAATGCCATTTAACTGACCATGGAAACACCATTTCACTGGTTATCAAGACAGAGCCTGAAACCAAACAATCCCTAGCCAGAAATCCATCAAAGAAACGCTGGACCCTAGATCTTAGTTGCAGCCATAGAAGTAACAGTTAGCTAGGAAGAGTCCCTGGAACTCTCTCAGCCTTATACTGTAAATCTCAATTAGTAAAAATATATTTCAGCATGTAGCTTTTAAGTATGGAGGCCAAAACCTTCTTTTAACCAGGGCATTACTTCTAGCTGTACTCACTATTGCTAACATCAAAAGGCACCGTTACCTGGGGGTGCAGGGAGGTGTACAGAAGTAGGGAGTATCTGTAGTTGAAGGAACGGTGCTAGTTCTGAAAGCAGAGGTTCAGCACTTTATTATTGAGAAACTGGCTACAATTAAGTATTTCCGTCCCTGCACCAGGGCTATGGCCATTGGCTTCTCGCCTGCCCCCATCTCTCCCATAGCAGCCCCTCAGACTTTGCATTCACACTCAACACAGATCCTGCAAGGAGGAACTTCTTCGGCTTCATGCTTTACTCTGAATCTTATGTCCCTCACTGAGAGTCACTGCTTGTGAGATATACTGTGAAAGTACTGTGAAAAGTTTTTCTGCACTTCTCAATGGTTCTGTAACTAGCTATTTTTGAAACTTTTTTATCAAGTTAGCATGGGATCTAGTAGGTTTTTCATGGGATATGCACTGTCAGAATAGAGAAGGATTATCCATGTCTGCAAAAGCATAGAATCAGTGACTGATGCAAACAGTTAAAGTAGTATTGCCCATGAACGTCTTTTTAGGACTTCATTTTGAAGGTAATTTTTCTTCCTAATGGTGCATAGCTTCTTCATGGAACATCTCAACTGTTCCCGGTAGATAAACAGTTTGCAAAGGCCATGTTGCTGGTGTACAAACAATTTTTTTCCCCCCCACATGAAATAATGGAATACATACTTCATGTGAAAATACTCAACTTGGAGATTTTCACATCAGACTGCTTACCCCTTTTGCAAGAAGCAGAGGGGTCTTCAAGATCCCTGGGCCAGCAACAGCCCTCACAAACATCTACAGCCTACAGAGGAATCTGCTCTCCTGGACCCACAGCTTAAATATCCAGCCCTCTTCTTGGAGGATACCTTTCTCGCAGACACTGAAACTTACACAGGGGCGAAGATGTGCCTGCATATCACCCCTCTCGCCCTGCTCTTCCATCCTATGTTGAGAGTCATATTGGCAACTCCACACACATTTCATTGCTTGTTTGCTTTTTTTCTCTAAGTACAAAGGGCTTTGTGAGCTTTACCATTTCTCCAGAAGATACTGTGTGCTGGACTGGTTGTGTGTTGTGTGGTTGATTTGTCTTTTTTTTTTTTTTTTTTTTTTTTTTTTGTCTCCTGCTAAACTTCTGGCTGCGCAGTTGCACGGATACCTGCAGTAAGTAGTTCACTGACTATTTGGGATGGGCTCGGACATATGCACAAATCTCTTTGCAGGATCAGAGCCCACGATTTTTAGAATGTCCTTGTTCATTCTTAATTTGTTTGCACTACATTTTTCCCTCGGAAACAACCATAATTAATTTTACAACAAGCCACACTTAAGTGGATGGTTTGTGAATGGTTTATAAATAGGAACAGAAAAACTGAAGACTAGATATATGATTATGCAAATCAGAGTGAACTAGTGGGCCGTGCAACTCTGAACAATAGGAAAAACAAACCAAAAGAAAGCATATTTTTAAAAGATGTAGCTGCAGATTATCTATTTTTAAATTTATCTTTAAATGCTACTACATTCTACAAGGAAAAAGGACCTTTGCCAAGCACCTTCCGTTTATTTGCTATGTTACAAAATAAATCTCACAAATATATAAAGTAAGAAGACAACATAATGATGATTTATTCTGAAATTCAACAGGCCACTGAATTTCTATACAGAGTTTCTCTAAATAAATTCAGTAGCTTTGTTTTGAATTGCAGTATACACATTTTAGGAAAGCATTTAATACGAATTTGAAGACCTCAACTGATGAGAATTCACCCATACCTCCTCATAAGCAGTTTGAATGGTTATTTACCCCAGGTATGTTGTTTTCACTTCACATTATATTTGCATTATATTAAGCTCCACCTTAAGCTATTTTGGTCTTATTATGGATTTATTTTGACCTCTAAAGTATCAACTTTTCTAATCGCCTGTGTGTAGTCATAAATCATGACTGGCCCCCTTAACTTTTTCTCTGATAAGAGGTACTAAATTCTTCAAGTTTTTCTATGTATTGAAAGTATTTTAAAATATGCATTTGAATTAGATGCAGCAAACCAATACTGACACTCTCAGGATCATTTAGAGACATAATGCAATCATCTTATGCTGCTTAATACCCTCTGCGTTTTTCCCCCTAAATCACATTAGCATTACCTTGGCTGGTGACTTTTATGGCTCAAGTTCTGGCAGAGTTTTTCAAGAACGTGGGATAACATCTTCTTACTATACTTTATTTTTAAAAACAAAAAAAAAACAAAGAAAAAACAAAGAAAAAACAAAACAAAACAAAAAAAAAGAAATACACAATGTACTTTACCAACATTAAAACACAGCTCCTAAACAGTACAATGTAGAAGTGATTGCTAATCCAAAATTTAGCTGAATAATTTCACAAAACCCAGTTTCTTAATATAACTTTTTAAATACTGGCTAAACAAAGACTTATTAGGAGGAACTCTTTCTCTTGCAACTAATACCTGTAGCTATTTTCTGTCTTGGGATGGCAGAGTGTAGGTACACTGAGGAGTTCTAAAGAGTGTGGTGTAATATGTTTACTTTTTTTACTCTTTCTATAGAAATTGTAACAGCTTATGGTGGCTTATACATATTTTGAAAAACTGTCAAAGTATGCAGAGCTGATTCATAATTAACGTAGATTGCCTTAACAGAAAAACCAATGTATTGTGAAATGTTAGAAGTCTTGTTTTTTGCTGCTAATGTTCTGTGTTTCATTTAGCAGATGCAAGAAAATAAAAATGTTTCTAGAATAAAATGTTTTTGAAGTAATTTTCCTCAACCCTCAAATTACATTAAGCGTTAATTCAGTTTATAAATTATGGTTATAGCTGCTGTAAAATCCGAATAATTTACCTTTCGAGAGTACATATTCTACTCTGCCTGCTGAATGTGTCCCTCTAGGCTAGTATAGATGACAACAAGCAATATTGGCCCCAATTTTCTGTACTGGAGGAAGAATGGAAAGCATTTGGCTGCTGGCATTAATTGCTCTTCTCATGGTCTGATGTATCCAGTAGGTTGAATAGCCAAAGAAATGTTATGAGAGATGCAACTTGTTTACATAAATGTGGTATTTTGTGTGCTCTCCCTTTGAAAGTTTTTTACAAGACTTTTTTCATAGTCTTGTAAGAGAAAGCATGATGAAACAGACTTTAAATCATTCCTCATTCCACTTTTGATCTCAGGTTGCCAGACCTGTATGGTAACTTCATAAATGAGCCGTTGTCTCTACTAGAACCACAGTTTTTATTTTTTTCCATGGACATTTTTGTGGAGTGGGGAATTACTGTTCGCTTTGCTAAAGAGAACTCTATGTAGCTCTACTAATTTAAAGCTAACAGTGCTACTCCAAGTATTCTTTCCATCCAATTATCATAAAAGAACTGTAATAAACGGAAAGCTGTGAGACATTAATTTTAGAATGTTTGATTCATGGGTTCATGAAAATAAGAAATATGATTGATAACTACAAGGCCATGTTGTTGAGTGATTTAATGAAAACCATGCTGTACCTGAAGTTGCTGCCATTTGCTTAAAGGGATCATAACAAAATAAGATATGATGATCTCTTAATACAGCCATTACTGAATGGTTATACTGGGATCTTTCCATATGTATATTACATATTCAAGTAAAAACTTGTTTGCGAGAAATCAAAATAAATTGCTTTTCACAATCTTTCAATATTTTTTTCATCAAGATAGCTTTCTACGTGTTCTTTATGCATCTCCCCAAAGGGAGAAGAATTACAGGAACTAGTCAAGTATCCTTTATATTATTCAGACTTTTTTTTTTAAATTTTCTATAGTCTTCCTCTGAAAGAAGATAATTTGGAAATAATGGCCCATTTTTCCCAAGTTTTCTTTTCTGATACTGGCCAGTGTCATGTATGTCAGATAGTGATATAAGAATTTCTGCAGGAGGAAGTTGTAGAACCTTTCATATATAGACTTGTCCTTCTTAGACCATAATAGTTACAGGCACTTCTATATGTAGATGCAAGAACTTCTATATCCTGACAAAGTTAAAAATCTTTCTTTAAATTACTTAAATTTTGTCATCAGTGTTACCTTGTGGAGGTAATAAAGTACAAATTGATATATCATGCATTTTCAATTCTTTTCCCATGTTTTCAAGTGCATATTTTCTCTTCCTAAGAAGGAAAAGCAAAAAAAAAAAAGCATCTCACCTACCCTTGCCCCTGGCTATAAAGGTGGTGGCAATATTCCAGTATCTTCACATAAGGTTCCTCCCCCCGCCCCCAAGGTGGGAAAATACTGGTTAAAAAACTCTCCTAGCCTTTTCCTTTCTTCTTTGGATTCTATCTTCCATTTCCTAGTGAGTGTCTGTTTCAAAATGCCAAGTGCATTTTGATGTCTTTCTTGAGCTGGCTGTTCAGAACTGAACACTCAGTTTTAGCTCAGGGGCTCTGGACTTATAAGAACACAGTATTTTCAGCAGCACTGTACTCCTGCAGGGTACAAATTGAAATACAGGAGATTTCACCTCCATGTGAGGAAGAACTTTCCTGTGAGGGTGACAGAGCCCTGGAACAGGCTGCCCAGAGAGGCTGTGGAGTCTCCTTCTCTGGAGATCTTCAAAACCTGCCTGGATGCCACCCTGTGCCCCGTGCTCTGGGTGTCCCTGTTGGAGCAGGGGGTTGGACTAGATGATCACCTGGGGCCCCCTCCAACCTCAACCATTCTGTGAAAACAAATAAAAATGCTTTCACTGATCTATTGCCAGAATTACCTGTTCTTAAATAAAGATCTACCTTAAGAAAGATGAAAAGTTCATGGCACTTTTTTGGTGACCGTAACATCTGACTTAAGCTTTTCAGTAGCTTTTTTTTCTTGCTGCACATTTGCCACACAGCAGCGTAGCTATGACTGACTATGGGACTGTGCCATATGACTGACCCAGAGATCTGTTCCAGCTCTAGCAACACACCAAAAGTCTGTCAGACCCATTTAGTTACTTCAGAAAAAAATCTTATTTGGGTGAGGGCAGGTAATTCGGAGTGTATAAATTCACCGTTCGAGCTCTTGCCCATATCAAACAAGTGTCAGTGCAAGGCCTATGGCTTTTCAGATACTCACCCTTTTATACATGTGTAGGAGTGACAACAATTTCCATTGCACTTTTTAGAGATTTAGATATAAAAAAGTACTTTTAGAATATTTTTAATGGTGCTAGGTTTATGCTAGATGTATTTTTTTAAAGTATAACTGAGACATGCAATTCACCTTATGACTATACCAAGGACTATTAGGCTATAGGTGCTGCTGTGGAGCAGAGCATAGCACTGGTTTGGGGAATATTTCCTTATTTGGGGCAGGAATGGGCCCATATGGGGCAAGAGGAAAGAGAAGTCAGGGCACCCCTGTCAACAAGCTCCCTGCATCTGCGTTCTACCCCACAAGAACCACCCCTGCTAGTGTCACAGAAGCGCTCCTGCAGCGGAGAGCAGGTGGCCCTGACACAACTGACTGGTTGCCTACACCAGCTCAGAGTGCAGCTGCATAGAAAACAATGCACATCAAAACACCTTTAGCTGTCCAGTGCCAGGACACACACATTTTATTCCACTTCAAGTCTGCTCCAGTACAATCGCAACAGCTGCTTCTGCAAAGATTTTAAGGAGCTTTATACACATTAAATCTCACATTACTGAGCAGAATGCTCAAGTTTCTGTATTCATCAATAATGGGGTTTCTCCACAGTTTGGCTGAAGAGCAGGACAAAGGGAGGGGAGACTGAGTGGAGCCATGAGCCGAGAAGGACAAAAAGAGCCATCTGCAAGGAGATGGGGGCCTTTACAAAGGAGGGAAATAGGGGAATTCCCCCACATTCTTCATCAAGGGGGACAAAGGAGTTGCTGAGCTCAGGTGAGAACAGATGGCGGGAGGCCGGAGTTCGGTGTAGGCGGGCCGGGAAGGCTGTAACTTCTGAGTACTTGGCCAATGGGGAAAAGGAGAGGGCGTCCCTCGGTCGGGAAATTAGGATAAAAGGGGGGCTGCGTCCCCCAGCAATTTGAGACACCCCACAGGGATATGCCCGGTGGACTCTCCCTTTATTCGAATAAAGTTTTAGGACTCCTCTGTCTCCTTTTGGACATTCAGTTCTTGACAGCGAGATTTTCCGCACATTACCTTCTAGGTTAATTATTTATATGGATGGAAAAAGCCAGAGAGGTTATACAAATGAAATATCCCTGTGTTAGCTTTTATACTGATATAAAAACCTGATGGTGCAGAATTTTGTTTGCCCTTTTAGTAGCTTTCTGGTCCTATAACCAAATCATATAGAAGCTCTAAAAAAAAAAAAAAAAAAAAGAGAAAGCAAGCTTTTCCACAGGTTCTTCTTCTGTTAGACTGCTACATTTTGAGGCACGCTATTCATTTAGTAATCTCTCGAACATGACTGCCACTTACAAAACTGGCTTCCCTTCTGGCATTTTCATTCATGCATTCTGTTAAACAGCATTTTCTTTGATTTTTATCACAATCTTCTTGACTGAGAGCTTCAAAGCAATTAATTCGGTATTCCGTAATTGCAGCTGCTAAATAATTGTTTGCTATAGTATCTTCTTTCCTGGGCAAGAGATGTAAAATAGCTGCTCCCCTCAATAAACAAGATGTCAAATGTGATTAGTTGATGGACCTGTAATCATGCAGCAGCATAAAGGTAAAGATTTGGTAAGTATTAAGTGAAAATGTATATTTAAATTAAAACTACAGGGGAAGATTTTCCCACAGGAAATCTTGCTATCAATGCCAAAATAGGCTACTTACCATCTATAATGATTAACTGTAGATCATTAATTAAAGAAAATGAGAGATTAGTCATGAAGCATTTTAAATTAAAGATGCATTGATTGTCAGTAGTACTTAAGAGTTTTAACTGGGAGATCAGGTCAGTGCATAGTTCCTTATGTGCAAGCAGGGCTTCCCATGTAAAGTGATATTTAACAGTAAAAGTCTGTCAAAATTAAAGTCAAAATTTACGGGTAATTATTAAGCTCCAAAAGCCTGAAATCTGATCCCTGTGTTCCTAGTAATGCCTTGTAATGCACCATATCATTCTTGGTCAGATTCATATTAAGAAATGGAATACGGCAACAGAAATAGGGCTCTTCAGTTTATTTTTTAGGGGAGAAAGAACTTTTTGACCCACAAATTCTAACAAACAGGGAGTTGCAATTATATCCAGTGTGTATTACAGCTTAAAAAGCTAACTGCCTTGTTCTCCTCTTTGAATAACAAACCTGCCTTCCGACTAGTCCTTTATAAACCTCAAACACTCCTGCAAAGGCAGCTACTGAAAGCTGAAGCCCCACAAAGAAGCATCTTGTAATGCTTCTACATTCTCTCCGCTCTTGGGAAATGTACATTTGATAGTGTCATTTCTTAAGACAGTTTTCCTTGCCAGAAAAAAAAAAAACTTTTTAAAATGCTGTATCTACTATAGAGATTTAATTCTCCATTTGGCATTACAAGCACTGATAGAATAATAATACTTGTTAGTTGCCACACAATAATTTCAAACTATTCCAGGCAGCTGCCTTCTGCTTTCTGTGCAGTCTCATAGCATTGATTCCAATATAAAATGAAATTACTCTAAACTGTCTGTCAAATTTTACTATTAAAAAAATAGCTGTTACATCATGTGATAGCAAGTAGGGTACTTTAATTACAAAGTTACATCTAAGAGAAAAAAAATCAGCTTCCAGCCTTTGAGTAATTAGCAACCCAACTACCATAAAAAAAAAAAAGCCAGGCACAATCCTGAAGCAACGAGCATGCTGAAAGCTACTGCACCAGTGGCACACAAAAAGATGCCGAGTCAGGGGCTATTGCTGCTTTTTGACCAAAACCTTCTTTATTTATTTTTATTTTTTAATTTGCCTATCTCATGAGATCAGCTGTGGACATCTGCCCAACTGCGTCCAGATCCCTCCACCCACCATTCTCCCAACCTCTGCTTTTCCTCCATATGTGAGCTGTGATATCTTTGGAATACTGATCACTTATGATTTCTTCCAAGTACTGGTATGTTTAGAGATGTGCAGGTTAGGCAAAGGGTAGATTGTATGCATAAAACTATGGTAATCACAAGATTACAGCAAGTAGTATATGATGTAAATTACCAAATTTTATGCGGTTTCAATAATTTCTCAAAGCTGGCAAGGCCAACATTAGCACTAAGTTGTTCTCTGTGATGTATGTATCATTCACAAAATCAATCTGGGTTTTCATTGACAGCTGCTTGCTGCAAAAAGTGGCTGAATCACTTTTTTGCCTACATGTTGTTTTTAAAAAAATCCTCTTGCTATTTTGTATTCAGATTGTGTGGGTCAGCATCTTAGCCAAAAAGGGTTTTTTAATTCTCTCTCACTGGAGAGAAGAAATTCTTAAACAAGAGAATATTACTGAAAAAAATAACAAACAGGATTTAAAAAGATTAACAAAAAAACTCAATGGAAGTGAAAGGATCAAGATTTATGAGGATTTCTATGAATTACTCAAACCAGGATTACACAAGTTACAGCACACTGCACTCCACACACCTATGTGAAAATATCCATGTTTATGCTTTTATTTATATTGCATTCATGCCTGGAGGCTCAAAGCATTAGCCTGTTTGCACCCACAAGAAACAGCAGAAACCTAGACCCAAGCAACTTCAAATCACATGGAAGATTTTCACTGTTACACTGGGTGCAACCTGTAACACAGCCTGGAAGTACTTACATAGGCTAACTCCCCAGCACAGCCCAGCGCTGGGAAAGCAGGGGGCACACAGCAAGTCACTAAAATGAAATCCATTTTCCATGACTTTCCATGAAGCATGCAGGACTGACAGAAGCTTATTGGAGAGGAGAGGCAAGCAGTTCACAATTTAATGCACTTTGTTTATACAGATTTCCATTTGGATTCCTGTTGTACCATTTCAGCATCAACATCAATAAATATGGTAGAAATGCGCCAGAGGTGTTTTTAAAAAGGTCAAAATATGGAGCAATTTTTTGGTATTGGTATTTTAAAGTATGCAATATATTTTGTATGTGTGTGCATGCACACAAATGCATATATAAGTTTTAACAATATCGCAAAAATATTAAGAAAAATATAACACGATATCAGATATCCTGGTCTCCTGTAGCAAAAACTGTCCTACAGCAGACTTTCATCATTTATAAAATATGATACTCAACCTCTCAATCTGCCCGTTGTTTCTCAACTAGATGAATCTAAAAAGTGACATGTTAATCCATTCCCCTCTTCCTGCTTTTTAATTTTGATAAGGAAAAATAAAAGAAAATGGCATAATTTTCCAATCCTTACGACTATCTACCAAGATTGTACCAATGTCAAAACTCACATGCTGCTTGTCTGGTGAAGACAGTCATGTCAAAGAAGGAATTCTCACTTGGCAATGGGCCACATTTGCTCATTCGCTGGCTGCATTTCTTGCTGAGGATACAACTGCATGCAGCAGCAGTGCTGCAGGGAGCCATTCAGTTTTGCTCTGAATGGCCTGGTACATGGCAACTGAAGATCCTACAGAGCAATCAGTCTGTGCATGAGAAGCATTACAACCATTACAGCATTGTATATTGGTCCGTTTCAACTAACACAGGCTCTTTCAGGAGGCCAAATCAGACCAAGCAGAAGCTTCACTACGATATAGCTGATTCAGTTCTGCAGTACAGGTCAGTATAGAGAAGGGCAAATGTTAGAGAGCAGACTCAGTGCTGAACTACTGATATTCCTCTCTGGTTCATGTAGGTGGAGCATGGAACATCAGGAAAGATTTTATCCAAGGAAAATTGCCCCACAGAGGGCCAAATTCTTGGGCAGCACTTCACGGCCACAATCTTGTTCCCCTCACCCTGAGTGTGCTGGATACATGGCCTTACTAGAATTACCCCATCTCACACTCACGTCCATGTGACTCTTTACCAATCAGAAGCATTCACATACTGCTCTTACTTCACCGAGGAAAAACATATGTGTAAAATCAAAAAAAAGTTTGAAACAAATGAGGGCAAGACAGGTGCTCATGTTCCTCTAAGAATAAATCGCACACTGCCTTTACCAATGGCTGCTCTATCAAAGCTGATACAGGTACTCTTCGAGGACCAGATGCATGCACATGTGCCTGTCTGAGAAGAGATGTTTATCCCCAAAGACTGATGAGCCAACTTCTATTGACAATAAATAAGAAATGATACTGAATACAAAAATTAAAAAAAAATTAAAAGGGCTTAAATAAAGCTGTTGGTTTCCCTCCACTCCCTCAAAAAAAAAAAAAAAGAAAAGAAAAGAAAGAGACAGTTTCATTTCAAAAGATTTGAACAGATCCTAATCTGATTTTCAGCAGAAAACATGCTGGGTCAGTACTCCAGTACTGCGAAATACAACCTAAGAAATGCCATCTAAGTCAAGCATTGTTCCAAGAGCTGTTTGGAAGAACTCTAATTTATTGGAAGACAATGTTATTCTGGCTGGACTCAGTTAAGAAAACACCAAAGTCCTGAGGCAGCAACATGCTGCCAACTTTACCACACAGAGAATGCTTCTTGAAAGAAAAAGGAAGTCACCAGAAAAGATTGTAAAGTATATTTCTGATGGAAGATAAATAACCAAAACAAACAACAACAACGCAAAACTACAAAAAAAAAAAAAAAGCCTCTCTCCAGTCTTTCTAAAAAAGGAATAGGGGGAGAAAAGTTCCAGCTACAAAACCACTATATACTTGCCATTTCTAATGGTCAATGGTCATTAGGCACTTAGAATGTTGAGGGGGAGAGCAGGAGGAGGCAGAAAGCCATAGGAATTCCAAAGAAATCACCACAGTTGCTGGAGTCTGTCCAGGTTATTTTCCATTGTTGAAATATTTCATCCCAATTTATTACTTTGACCTTACTGTCTGTTTCTTGGTTTCTCCCCCTGATCTCTTTGTCAGAATCCAGAGGCTACTGACAAAATGTTAGGACTATTTAGACTGTTAGCATCTTTAGGGAAGATTTTGGTCTTTCCTGCTTGCCTCTTGAGCATACATACAGTTGTACTATTTACTCTAAGATAAAGTCATTATTTAATGAGAGAGCAAAGTAACAACACACATATTCTGGAGAAGCAACCCAGAGAAGAACATACATAGCAACTCAGTGGAATAAAAAGTTATTGATTTTGGAATGAATAAAAAAAATAGTATGTAATCCAAACCCTACTACTTCAAGTGTAGCTTGTAAGAATTGGGATGTGCCAGGTCACAGCCCTGGCACAACACAAGGAATGGTATCAAAATGGTACAACGAGAATGCAAATCTACTAACCAGTAGACTGTAATTGGAAAGGCTGTGGACTTTCTAGTCCAAATAACTTTGTGTCTATACTTGAATTATTTAGTATGCAGCTATAATTCCTTTGCTTCTGATCCATATGGAGATTCAGGCTAATTCTAATAGCATACAGATTTTTTTTTTTTTTTTGGTAATCATGTAGCCTTAAAAGGGCACAGACTAAAAGCCTAAGATGGATGGTGTTGGAAACACTACTACTCTCTATCTTGCTGATATCAATCCTTGACTCATGTATTCCCCGCAAAATACATCTCTGACCCAATCTATAGGTGCTATAGGCAAGCTGTTTAATGGAACTCTGTCTGAACCTGGATAAATCATTTGACCTCCTTCTGCCTGAATCAATCCAGTTGTAAAAGTAGCTTAACGCTGGCTCTAAATGAAGAACAGATGCTACTTCTGAGTAGAACTATCATGCATCAGTTAAGAGAGATGGGGATAAATAAACAAACACACATTCAAACCAAAGCCAGCAGAAAATACAACCAGCAGCTCCCCTTCTGGAGATGTTATTCTGCTTCCATTAGCAGCTAAAAACAGAAGTTCTGGGGAAGATGGAGACACTTGTCAAGGTAATGACCTGGAGGATACTTTCTCATATCTCCTCAATGGCCCTTGAGATCCTGGGACACAGGGCACTACCAATGCAGAACAAAAGAGATCGTGGTCTGCCCCTACAAATGGCAGCAGTACAATGAGAAGTGAGAGCCTGAATACATTTCATGCTACATTTTAAGCTATTGAAAAGAAAATCCCTTTCTCATTGAGGTACACTTAATGCTGTTATAAGCTAATATCCTCTTGTCTTCCTATTCCTGTTTCAGGAACCAATTCCTTCACTGTTGCAGTTTAGAACCTTCTCTTCTACCTTGTAATAAATACTCTGTAAAAGTCTGAAAAAGGGGAGCATCAGTAGCAGCCTTATAAATGAGCCAGTTCTGATCTGAAAGCCTGTCCACAGTGAAATGCGTTTGGCAGATCTCACCAAAGTAAATTCATAATGCAGTGGGTTGTTGTCAGGCTTAAATTATTTCAATTTTATTTTATATCAGCCATTGGATAGCACTTGGTTGAGTTGTAATAGCTCCATATGGGAAAACCCAATACAGAGCACTATCGGCTTCTTGCTTTCAAGTAAGACAAAACTGCAGCTGAATGAATATATGCAATATATGGATATATGATACAGCATCAGATATATATCCACACACCTCCTATACTGCTCTTTAACTGGGAAGAGAACATATCATACAATTCTCAGCAAACAGTTTATAATGGAAAAGCCATGGACACTCAACCACAGCAAGACTCGTCAGCCCTTGCTTTTCTTTTTTTTAAAAAATATTATTGACTCATGTTTTTTTAAGACTTAAAAGCTAAGTGCCTGAGAAAACATCCCATGATGTCTTTTTCAAAAAAGCACTTTGCACTTATTCGAAAAAAGCAAATGTATACAATGCCATCTTGTGGCCACCTGGCTCTGAGGCCACCCTTACCAAGGGTGAGTGCTCCAGGCAGCTCCTGCAAAACACTGCCTCCTTCTCTACCTCCCTTTGTCACCCTCCTTCAAGCCCAAGCTATGGACTGATTACATAGACAAGGTCAGTGCCACAAGAGAAAGAAGCACCCGAGCAAAATGCTGGCATCAGGCAGCTCCCTGATGGAATAAACATATTTGGTTTATGGTGACATACTAGAAAAAGGCCTGATTCAAAATGGCATGCTCATTCATGAGATGTAAGTGGCCATTTTTGAAGTGTCCCTGTAAACTAATACAGACTATAAGAGCATGAACTGCACCCTGACAACTGACAAACTCCCAAAGGTGTAAAACCTCATCTTTACCTTCACTTTCTCCAACTCTAGCCCCCAAAATACTGTGCTGAAATTTCAGTAAAAATGATGATCTAAAATTCTTCATTTCTGAATAACTATCATTGCAAGTAAACATCACTAGCTGCTTATTTAAAGCTATACAAATGCAAATACAACGGTCTGTTTTACCTCATTTACTTCATGGCAAATGCTGAGTACTGACAATAAGCAAGCAAACAAACTATTCCTATTGCCCTAACTCCTCGGACTGCAGTGATTTATATTCTTTTTTTAGAGACATTCTTACAGGTTTGTACCGGGACGCTGGTACAGAAGTGACTGGGGCAACACAGAAATTAACCTAGCTGTTCTCACTATCTTAGAAGTCAACAGAAATAGTCTTTTCTGCATTATTTATTATTGGTCTCACTTCCTTGCTTATGACACATTTAGAAAATGATTTGTCCACCCATCTGACTGGCATGAGCTAAGGTACTTACTCCCTTCTATGCTGATAGAGACTTAGTCT
>NW_010581937.1:293981-313378 GCF_000705375.1 Tinamus guttatus | reverse complement strand
ATACATCTGTAATACAAATCAATATTTTCCACTGCTTATTGATTGTTTTCTACATTAGAAATTCAACTCTCATCTAGCTACCACTCCTTGAACGGTTGGGGGAAGGAAGCCAGAGGAGGACTGTGACATCATCCAAGCAGCAATGCCCAGCACTGCAACAAAGAAACAAATACACTACACTATTTGGATACACTAGTTTCCTAAGCTTCATTTCCTAAAGAAATGCTGCTCATGCAATCACGGTGCGTTTCTGTGTGCATGTCTGGATATTTCTATTTGTCTGTCATTACATTCAAAATGCATTTTGAAAATAACAATAAGCAAATAACCTGTTAAACAATTTTAACCACTAGGGACAAAGGAGTAATAGTCTCAGAGATGATTATGTTCTTACAAGCTTTATGAAAACGCAGCTAGAGGAAAGATGCTGTTAGTACTTCCACTATAGAAAAAGTAGAAATGCAAGATTCACATGAGGGAAAAAAAAAAAAGTCACTATAAATTGGTTCAAACTAGTAGTAGGCTGTTTGCACCTTCTTAAGATAAAAGTAAATGATTCACAGGAAATCAATCCATCAGAAAATGGGTTTCTTAGTCATGCTACAATCAGAACTGCTTTGCTTACGCTTCGCTTGCCTGTTCAAAACTCAAATATCCAATGAGGAGAAAAATTTATCCACAAAATAACTACAATCTCACTATTTCATGTGAGCACTAAGAAAAACTTCCACCTAAGTCCTTCAAATAAGTTTCCCACCTAAAACAGAAAAAAAAAAAACGGCCTGCATATATGCAGTCCCAGCAGAAAACAATCTTCTGCTCTCTTTCATTATTTTTTGGGAGGTGGATGGGGAGGGTTGGGAAGGGAAAGTAGAAAGGACAGCAGGACTAGATGTCAGTAGGGTTGGAGCTATTTCAGATTCACTCATGCATCACAAGAAATCAGAAGTGGCACAGATTTTTTGTCCCTCTTTTGTAGGTCACCTTTAATAAAAATGCTAATAACAGTTGCTATCTGTATATCTGGAACCTTATATGGAAGCTCTGTAATTCACTGTCTTTCTCAGCCTTCTTTAATGTATAATTTAATGCTTGCATAACTATTTTGTTTGGTTACAACTCTCACAATTATGACTGAAAAAAAAATCTGTATGCTAGTTAACTACTTTTTATGGAAAGTATTTCTTTCATGTTATTTTAAAACCATGGAGCCTGGGGAAGAATTTTATGGACCACAGAATCTCACAGGGTAGTTAATTTCTGTTTGAGCTGGTTTCTCTGCTATTTTAAAAAGTGCCATCAAACTCATTGCTATTTCTTTTGGTTCGGAGCCAGTTGACTATTCTGCGATTGCAACACATCCTTGTGCTGTTATTAAAGCAGACAAAATAGTAAACACAAGAGCTGAAAGTTGAACTCACTCCACAGTGGACTTCAGCAAGAGCTGTGTCACCTTGTGTCTCATGGGCAGGACCATAAAAGGAGACTTGGCTCTGCTGTCCCTAACCACTGAAAACCCCATTACCCCAGGGAACCTCTGCCTGAAAATAGGTGCACAGGCAAAGAGGCATCTAAGATAGACTCCTGAACTGGCTCATAGAGAGATGCTCAGGAACAGCCAAGGCCATCCTGCTGATGGTTCAAAGCTGTATAATACCTAACTCCAGCTGGAAGAAACCACTTATCTCTACTGGGGATCTGCAGTCATGAAAGTCTCTCCTGAAGGCTTTAGATACACCACTCGCCTCTCTCATATTGCTCTATGGATAGGAGCACATCCAGACAGAAAAGAGAAAGAAAGCAGCCCTTGGTCCTCAGAACCAGCTCTCCTTTTCCTCACTGCTGCCGTGCTGATCGAGACCGCGACAGCTAAACTCCAGGACCACTTGTATGCCATGCAGAGAGGGCCTTCGAGAAACCTGGCACCTTTCATAACTAGCTAAGCTAATCATTTGGAGGACCAAATGATTGCAAAATAGCCATACAGCTAAAAACAAGTTAAAAAAGAAACACCAGGGATTTGTTTTACATTCTGATGGGCATAAACTGTTTCACACAGGAAATACAGGAAAAATGTATGGCAATGAAAACAACTCCCATTATTCTGTGCCACTGGATCCCATCCTAACTATGCTATTGGCACAACAGCACTAAACTCCAAGAGATCCAACATGAAAGATCCATCCATGAAATATACTTTCTTTCTGTAGGCAATAAATGGGCCCTGATCATATGTACACTGGGGATTCAATGGAGCATGTGGGTTTTCGTTCTGTTTGTGTTAGATTAGAGTAAATGCTGTTTTAAAAGCAGTAAATGGGTGGTTAGATGAGCCCTAGGCAAGCTTAAGTGATGCACTAAATATTCTGCCTTTTGTTTCATAATGAATTATTTTGTATGTCTAAGGAAAGGTTGGGGTGGAGGGAAGTGGGCTTTGCTCTGCAGTTTGTTACTTGCTTACTTGTGGGTGTGTGTTGAAATCTTTGCCTTTTGCTTACGGGGTCAAGTGCTTTAATCAGGAGAAAATAAATTCACATGCTTTAGTCCGAAATTCTCTGAGTGGCTGCCAAATATAATTAGAAACCAATGGCTTTATTCCTCACTTGAGGACTCCAAAAGCATTGGGGGGAGGGAGGAAAAGCTTTATTTGCTTGTTGTTTTTTGAGGTGCCTGCAAATAAAACCACCACACAAAAAAGAATCAATAAAAACGAAACACTGTGCTCAGAGACCTGTATTTGGTAAATTCCTATGGTGAGGGACACATTCAACATGGAACGTGCAACCATGCACAAGTTTGGAGTCAGGTGAGGTGCACACTGTGCCACAGTTGATCTGGAAGAGCCTGCAGCACTCACACCTTGAACTCACTGCTCCTGGCAGCAAGCAACTCTTTCCTGTGGCAGAACAGCATTTGTCAAGCTGAATTTCTGGTCAGCAGATCAAAAGTGATTTAACCAGTTGCTTCTGACTAACTGCAGGGAACAGCAGCATGGCCAAATGGAAAGTTAAAGCTATAAATATCAAGACCTCCATCATGGGCCTTCCAAGACAGGCATCTGCCCCTGGATTTCAGGGCGGCTCAGGAGGGTAAGGGGATTCAGCTTAACCTGCCCATAGAGAAGGTAACAGCAGAACTCACGTTGACGTGATATCCAAGATCAGTCCTGGTGCATGAGGAAGCTCCTGGTACTGAACTACCAATAGTACATTTATTCCAAGGTTCACTTGATGCATTACTTGATGCATATGACCAAGCCACTGACCCTAGTTAACATACTGCAAGATTACCTATATACCTCTGTGCTGATGCTGTGGTGTAAAGCACTGTGCAAACCACACCCCAGTGGGCTTACAATTAAAAAAGGAGGGTTAAGGAGACAAATAGGCATGCCAACAGGGCAGGCTAAGACAGAGGTGGAATGCAAAAAATGCTAAGACATAGTAACAAAAATTCCAGAAGGTGTGACACTTAGCTGAAGGAATCTACTCTCCATAACTCTTCCATAAACAAAAATGAAATGAAAAATGCTTCCTTCCACAAACCACATTACTTTCTAGTGCCCCGTGTTTGAGGCAACATAGTCCACCATACACTGCCTGGAACAAGAACCAAGAGCACCTTAACCTACCGCATCCTCCAAGACAGTGTGGTAAGAGCTAAGTGCCTCAGTTCAGCCCTCTGCTGCATGGAGACCTGCTGTGATCTTTGCTCCTGGGCTTCTAAGTAAGGAGCCATTAACATCTGTAGCATGTGCAGCACTGCTGAAGGTGTGTGGGGTGTTTTCTAGAAATCTATTTCAGCACAGGCAAATTACTTCTGCTGCAAGGTCCCTTCATAAAACAGAGAACGAATGGAGGTTTTTACGTAACAGGGATCAAAGAGTAGAAAAGAATCATCTACTTTTAGTAACTCTGGAGATCCAGAGGCCCATTTCTTGGTTTAGGTCATCTACAGGGCCTGACCTGATAGACTAAACACACACTGATGTTTGTGAATTCAGCGTAAGGCACCAGGGACATTTCTGTTCCCGGTATCTACTGGGCCAGCCTTGCCATTCTAGCATAACATCAGATGAACAGCACGGGCAAGGGCTGCAGGAGAGGCATGGCAAGGCAAGGTGGGACAACATAAAGCCAGGCTAGACCATATAGCATGAGACACAAAATAACTACAGAGGACACAAAGCACTTACTTTGGTAATATCAGTACACAAGCTTGTTATCACATGGGATAGATGCCAACTAGTGATTTTTAGACCAGTTTTCTGCATAGTGTTTCAAAGACATTCATGATATTCTAATTACCAGTGCTAAATGTACATACAATTTCTAAACAATTTTTAACCTTTTTTTTTTTTTAACCTAAACAATGTTAGTTACCTCCCCTCACTGTAGATAAACCCTTTAACTCTAATTAAACACATCTGGATTAGGAATTTACTTACTTGCATTTAGCTGTTTTATCTGCAAACCACAATTTGCACAGTTTGATAAAGATACAGTATTTTCACATGTAAGAATATTTTATTCCTGTAAATGTTTGCAGCAAGTCCTTCTTCATCTCTGTTTAGGGATTTTAATATAATTTTACAGGGCTACAGTTTAAACTAAAAAACCTCATGCTCTTTGCAAAGTCATTGGCACCTCTCTATTAATCCCGCAGGAAGCAAATGAAAGAATGCTTTTGTGTGAAGACCTGGACACAGTTTGCAATGGTACTAAGTTTTCTTCAAGCCTCAGATCTCAAAAATCAAAACGGAATTACACATTAATAAAGCAATACATTTACCTCACCCACCTTAGTCCTGTTCCACATGATATCATCACATTCCCCAGATGTGAGAAAACCACTGCTTTTCTATTTGCATGAGTCACGGTCTTTCAGACTATCTTTGAGATCACTTGTAAGCTATGCTTAAACAATTGGGGAGGTGGGAAGAAAAGGAGACAGTGATTTCCAGGTAACAGTTTATTGAAGTGATGGGTTTCTGATCAAACACATTCTACATTCTACCACGCTGGCAAAAACTTGGCTATATTCCGGAAGTGCAGAGTAGGCCCAGGCATTCTCATTTAAAAACATGTATGTAAGCATACAGCACTGCACCCCTAAATACAGAGGTAGGGGAAGCCAAAACATTGCCAAGAGTAGCCTCCTTCAATCCCTAGGGAGCATCTAGGTACCAACCCTATGCACACACGGCCACACAGCTTCTGCCCGTGGCTGCCGAGGGATCCAAGTCCCCTCCTTACCTCATGGCGCGGCTCCACGCGGAGCCCAGCAGGTGCAGGCGGCCCCCGCCTACCTCCCCACGGCGAAAGGCAGCCCCAAAGCCCCTCTTGGGGACCCCGAGAAACGGCGGGGCTGGAAGAGGGACGCCCCGCCCAACCGCCTCGGAATATTCTGGAACGCGCGACCGTTGGGGACCAGTGACCGTTAGGGGCGGGGCGCCCGGGGGGGCGGGGCCACCTGGAACGGCGAGCTGCACGTGCGCCCTTTGGAAAAGGTGTATACACACACGTACGGACATACAGTATCCATACAGGTACGCACAGGCGTACACACGCACATGTGTATGTGCACGTAATAATGTGTGTGTGTGTACAGGCATATACACATGCACACACGAGTACATATACACATATATACACACATACGTGTACACGTATTTATACACACATATATGCACATATACAAATGTTTTTCAAGGACGTTTTGGAGCAAAATGGATAAAAGTCAATGCTGGGAAGCTACTAGATTTTCTGTGGTCAGTTTTCAAATGAAACATTGAATTCTTTTTTTAATTTTCAGGGACAGAACGGGGGCGAGGAGAACCCCACCACCCAACCATGCAAGTTGTTCTTTTTTTTGCTTGTTTGTAAGCACAAAAAAGATCCCTCGGGAATTTATCTAATCTGTCTAACCTGTTTTTTTGTTTTGTTTTTTGTTTCCTTTTTACACATTTGTCCTCAGAGTGTCCGTTAAAGGAAGAAGGAGAAGAAACCCCAGTACCTGGGTGCTTGGGACAGAAATGTCGTCCCCCCCCCGAGCTTTTCCCCTAGCATTTCCGAGGCTCATTCCTCAGGTGAGACACTAGATGGAGCATGTAACATTTTTAATAGAGATATATATATATAATCCTGCAAAGGATAAATTGGGAGGCTAAATGAAAACAAAGATTAACCTGTATCCAGCAGGCCTCGCGGTCCTATCTGCTGGCTGGGCATGTGCAGCCTCAAAAACAGGGCTCTGTGGTGAAGAGCCAAGGGAGGCAGCAGCAGCAGCGGGGAGGGTATCCTCACCCTGGCCACAGCGCGGAGGCAAAGCTGCCCTGTGGCTGCTCCAGCTCAGGGCTCAGTCACCCTCCGGTGCTGCTCCAGCTCCCTGCTTTCTCCTGGACAAATGCAAACCTTAAATAATCCCGGAAGCACATGAGGGAAATTGGGGTTCCTCTGGTGGCTGCTCCGTTTTCTTTCACCAAGGTCATCCTGCCCTTCCAGGCGTGGAAGCAGGGACGTGGCAATATGCTCTGATATCGCCCTGTGCAAGTGCCTGCAGAAACTGGGGAAGGCAAGGAGCCAGGCTGCATTTTTCCTGCTCCAGGCTTGCCTCGGAGAAACCAGAAGTGTCACGTATTCTTGGAAAGCCCGTGGGCGAGCTCTCTCTTCCTCAGAGCAATTACAATGCCGGTGAGCATTACCTGTAATAACTGTGCGCAGGGTGCTCCTCCCAGGAGGAGAAACTTTATTAAAAATGTTCTTGGAAACTTTTCCAAGGAGCAGAGATACTGAGGGGAAGAGGAAGGGCCCAGTTCCCACCAGGCTGGCTTCAAGACACTGTTGGATGGGACTCTGCTCTGCCTCTGAAACTCTGCTGGGAGATAGAGCTACGGGTCTGACCACCCACGGCACAGGGCTGACAAGCACTAGCAGAGATGAATGCTCCAAGAGCCGCGTGGAGCACAGTGCACTCATCCTTAGACCTGCCAAGGTGGGGTAAGGTTTCCTTGCAGAGGATGGACATACGGACACGCATGGACACATGTACACACTTACCAGGACCATGGAGTTCAGCCAGGATCCGGGACCACCCCGCGGCCACCAAATCTGCCCTCAGTATTGAGATGTGTGTGGTGCTGGGGGGTGTCCATTCCTGAAACACACTGAAGCAAATGTTTTTCTCAGCTAAGGAGAACAAGAACATAACTGCGCTCAACAGAATTCATCGAAAGACCGGTTTCCTAGAGCATCACCAAGTCTGGGGACTTGGACTCAGCAAAGAGCAGAACACAGGCGAACTGTATTTGGTGCTCGCTTATCAGCATCAGCAAAACTATTAGTTAACATCTGACTCCAAAATCTTACTCGTGGTTGAACTAGGAAGATCAGAGGGTGATTTTCCAGATCCCAGCTAGTATCTGCAACCGGCATAAAACAAACACACACAAAAAAACCCACCCAAAACCTGCTTGGGGATGCAAATAGAGCAAATTTGCTACAGAAGCCACTGGCCAAGCACAAATGTTATCCCATCAGAAGCTATTTGTACAGCCAGCCTGACTGCAGCCACAGTTCAGTGCAAATGCATTAAAAAATAGAGGGGCACTGAAGATCTTGTCACTTCCTCCTTTAGGAAATTGCAAACTTCCATTCCTTTAATCTAATCATTTGCAGGAGGGGATATTTTCCCTAGAAAAGCCAATATAAGAGGGCTGAAAGGTCGGATGGGATAATATGTAATCCATTGCGATAAGGGCTGTTTACAGAATTATTAATCAAACACAAAAGGGAACAGATAGTAACATTTTTTATTAAATATTACAGTGGATCAAAAAGTACAAAATATCTTTTGCCTGCTATGTGATTGGGAAACTATTGGCACATAATACAGTATCAAAAGCATTAATAAGTACAATTTGGAAAACATACAAAAATTGAGTGTTTATAGTTGGCTCAGCTTTATTTCTGGTAGTGTTTAAACTAATGCAAAGGTTACTCAATAACCTTTTAAATGGGAAACTATATAATATTACTGGGCCATTTTTATATATACAAATCATCACCTTACAGAGCATATAGGCTACATAACTTGAATCACAAAAAGTATACAATATTTACAACAAAAGAAAGTTAAAAAAGTATAAACAGCTAGTAGATTATGCTGCCATTATTAGAACATATTTAAAACTATGGGGTCGGGGGAAAAGGGGACGAGGAGGAAGAGAACAAGTGAAATATCAACCACATTTACAGCAAACACCATAATAAGTGCTGAAGATAATAGTTTCAATGCTGCAGGCCTCACATGAGTGAAAGAATTCCCATTTCTCATTAAAATCATGACAATTGTAAAATTGGACCAGATGCGACCTAGCTGACCACCACAAAAAAGTGACCGTGTTGAAGAGTGCTTGAAGGGAACTGAACCGTGGCCGCCGAGGGCGCGCTGCCCCACACAGTCCAGAGCCCCGCCAGCCGCGGCACACACGTCCACATAGGAAGATGCAGTACTTACGGGCTCAATCGTACACCAATGCCACGTGCCATGAAGTCAATTCTTTTTTAATTGGAACAAACTACTTTCTGTGCACTGATATGTTGTGCAAACCGTTCGTGTCAAACACCTAAGTAACGAAGACAGCCCTATTGCAAGACACAGCCTATGTTCATTTTAACCCTTACTAGGAATATGTTTTACCGAGAGCCAGATTCCACTCTGGACACGCTTTCTGAAGTCAAACTCAGCCAGTAGCCAGAAGTTACGTGCAAGCTGGGCCTTTTCCTTTTAATCTCACAACTTTTTGAATACCTAATGAATCCTGGACACAGCGTGTTTGAATTGCAACAGTTCTTGGAACTGGTTCTTGGTAAATAGATTTATGACTCTATTGCCAATTAGATTCCACAGTTTCCTTTACAAACCTACCAATAACAATGCTTTGATTGCACAAAGAAAGGCTTGTGCAATTTCATTCAATAATAAGGCCTCTTGAACTCTAACAATGCAAACAAAGCTTCATTTAAGATATTAAAAAAAAAAAAAGGTTTTCGGCCGAAGGAGAATTCAATAGTCTTTTGAAACATTTCAAAGGTTTCTGTTAAGAGTTTTTAAACAAATAACGCACTGCTTCTCTTGGGGGTTTATGCTACCATTGCTTTTTATTTGTCCTGATGTTTTACCCAGTTTGTTATGAGCTTCCTCTGCCAGAAACGGCCAGTCTGCTCACATGGCAACAAAGAGCCTTCCTCCCCTTTCCCCTTCCCCCCTGCCCCTGCACTACCTTAACATTGTTTTAAAAACGCTATGATCCAATTCCAACACGACGTCAGCAGCAGCACAATCAGACACTGCATGTAAACAAACGCATGAGTCCGCGACACATACTTTGGCCTAAACAAGAAAGAAAAATGTTTGATTTGGAAAAAAAAGAAAGAAGCTTATATGTTCTTACGTGATTCAGAGCTAGTGCAACTTTATTAGAGATGTCTTCAACAGTTCAGCCTCTGCCCAGCTGAGTTTGCAGTTTTGTTTCTTTTTCTGATTTGTGGAGCAGCAGGATACTGCGCGTTGGCACGTTCATGCTCTAAACTCTACTAGTCTGTTTATCGATCAATTAAATAGAGCTTTACCACAGGAATATAAAGTATTTAATTGAAGAAGCTGGATCTTTAACAGTAGACGAGTATATTATTCTGGTTTCCACCTTTGGATATTAACTATGATACATTATATATTGTATTTGGCTTCATATCATGGGAAATTTTTATGACATGCCTAGCATGCAAAGTGTTTCTTAGTAGTTTCCATTTCTGTTTTTGTATCGATTATGCTGTCTTTGAACAGTAACTGAGATGGTTTGAATCACAACCCATTTCCACATTGTAAAATGCCTCCAAGTCACACTTCTCTTTATTGATGTCTATGCTTAGCTGCACAGTAGTGATGTCCTTCAAAGCGAACACACATCCACAGGAAAGCTCTCTCGTTACGAGAACCCAGTCCCTCCAGGCCCGGGCTTTTCCTCTTGCAAAGGGACTGCCAGGATGAGGGCTTAGCGCCCAGTGGGGTGCACAAGGAGCACCCCAGCAGGCCACAAGTTCCTTGTCCAGCCCCGAGGGCTGCGCTTCCAGGGACGCTCTGCCAGGCAGTGCCAGCGGAGACGCGCGCCCGCGGCGCTCTCCAGACGGGACAGCGGCCCGGCCGACAACCCCGACCCAGCCACTGAGCCCCGGGCTCGCAAACCCTCTGATTCAGATCAACACCGGCTCCTGTTCTACCTCTCGAAATGCTTGGCCTTCTCGCAAACTGCAAATCCGTTTTCTGCACTCCTCTGTTTTTCAGCAGCTCGTGCCAGTGAGGTTCTGTCTCCTAAATTGTTTTTCTGGTCTGCAGGAGGGTTTCACAGCCTAGGTAAGGTAGGTACAGCTCTTGACAAATTCACGGACCACAATATGGGAAAGCAAAGCTCGGTGGGAGGGAAAAAGCAGCGTCTGAGCCATCGGACACCAGGAGAGTGGCAGGTGCTCAGTACCTTGCAGGATCGGACCATAGGGAAAGGAATTTTGTTTGTGTCCTCGCACCGCAGTATTACCTACAGTATGTTCATATCCATTAAGATTAATCTGAACCAGTTGCCTCAGTTTGTAAACAGTAAACATTACCACAAAAACAAAACAAAACAACAAAACCAAAACAAGAACGCTGCTCAAAAGTATATAGAAACTGGAAAAATTACAAACACATAAAAAAAAATTACGACAGCCACAGTCTTTAAAAAAAGTTGCAGATAAAATGATACTGTTTAATTTAAAAAAAAAAGAAAAACAAAAATCCAAAAAAACAAACATAAAGAGCACAGAATATACTGGACAAATAAAACTATATAAATTATTGTGACCAAATGTGACACTGGTAGTTTACGAGTGGATATGTACAGTCAAATTAAACAGTGTTTACCCTTCTGTTCTAATAGTGTTAAAATGAAAAATCTATTGCCGTTTTACTATACATTGCATTGATTGAATATTTTTTTTCAAAGTTACCCAAAAAGCACATCCAATGATTGTACGGCTTCATGGCCCTCTTCTTTTCAGGTTCATCTTGAGCCCTCGACTCATTTGAAACAAGGCAGTGCTTCTGATCCTCGGCTCAATGAAACCCAAAAGCAGCCGTCGCCTCTGATTTCAGTGAGCTCAGGACTGGGCCTGTGTTTCCACGGCTCCCTTTGAACGTTTGCTCTCACCATACCCAAGTCCTTTCAGAAAACACATATGCAAAATGCAGTGATTTTTTTTGTTTAGTTTTGTTTTGTTTTTGCAGGGTGGCGGGCACAGGGGAGAGGGGGTGATGTGGGAGCCAGAATTAAAGCAGCAGTCCTGTCTGGATCCGATTTGGAAGCGTTCCACTGCACGGGGTAAGACTGTATCCTGCTTAACGAAAATACAGATTGCTCATTCTGCAAGACATCATCACAGGGGAAGGAATGTCACTAACTTAACATTTTTTTTTCCTCAGATTCTTTTTGTGTGAGTGAAGGAATTTACAGTTTTGTGCTGGGATGTACAGAGGACAGCTGGGAAGATGGGAATGCAGCTTGAGGGTTTATAGCAGCTAAAGGATAAACGCTATTATGCAAAAGGTCACCGTATGAACTTCCTACAGGTGTTGCTGCAGCTAAGTGTCTGTACAGTTGTTGTGAATTTGCAGGGGACGTAAGGAATTGTCTCTGCACCATGAAGGAATGAAGAGCCAAAGGTTGCATTAGTGGGGAAAGCACGGTCTGATTTTTCAAGTACTGTAAAGGATGAGAATACCCGGGCGGGAGGCGATTGTTCAGCCCTGCACACAGTGTTCCTGGGTACAGGCCTGTGAAGATAGGGGTTGAAAGGGGAAATTTGTGGCTTTCCAACATGTTGCCAGAATGTAGGCCATGCATGGACTTGCTGCCTTCCCCCTCCGGATCGGGAACCTTTTCTTTCGCCGGGGTCTCCTTTGGTAAGTGCAGAGGAGAGACAGCTCGGATTTTTTTTTCAGAAATGACCTTGTCCAAATCCTCCAGGCTCCGTTTCAAAGGCCGGGCAGCTCCGATGGTTTGAGGACTCGCCCTGCGGCCGATGATGGGATGCACCATCCCCTCCATCTTCCTCAGGTTCTCCAGTCTCTGGGCCTGCTGTTTCCCCGACCTGTGCAGCAGCTCACTGTGTTTTTTAGGGACCGCCATGGCCATGGGGGACACGCGGCAGGCTTTGGGGTTGCAGTCTAGGCTCACAGCCTGGCTGCTTGCAGCTGGGAACTGGGAGATGTTTTTGCCTTCTTGCTGTGCCATGGATGAATGAGGGAGGCTGGTGCCCAGCGCCTTTGCAGTCTGTTTGTGTACGCTCTTTGGAAGACTCAAATCTGTTGGCTGATCATCTGAAGAGGCCTCTACTGCTGCCTTTTTTTCTTGCTGATGCAAAGATGGGTGATAATTTAAATTTAGTTTTTCTTGGTGTTTGTGTTGAGTAAAAGTAGAAATATTTTCTGACTCTCTGAACATGTCCCGAGGGAGATACTTTGATGTCTGTTCATTATTAAGGTGGTGTTCTGTGTGCCTATAAAGGCTGTGCAGATGAGGCGATGAATAAAAATCTGCCAAGAAAGTGGGCACATGGGAGTGATGCAGTGCCCTTTTCTCACTCATTTTATCTTTGCAGTCCTGGATATCTGCCTTCTGTACATACGACTCGGCAAGAGAACTGAGGTGATGTTTTGAAAAATCACAGCGCTGATGATCTGGTTTACTTAGCGTGTCATGCTTAAAAATATCATTAATCGACCTCCTTTCTTCCTTGGTTTTAAAACTCTGTACGTGTTGAATGACTGATGGCCTATTAATTGCTACAGGATCCGAATTAAGGGTGTGGGGACTTTGTGATATGCTTGAGGACAGCTCATCTCTGCTGCTTAGTTTCTTTTTGCTGATCAAAGGTGGAGGAGAACCGTACGGATAGCTACAAGACAAGGTGGCCCCGCTGACCTGGGACAGCAGCTTTTTCTTTGCTAGGGGTGACATGATGCCCGGGTTACCCTTTGAGTAGAGGAGCGGTGTGTACCCAAAAGTGGAGTCATTGTTCATGGAATCAGGCAGCTCCTTCTCCTTGAACATGTCGAAGTTCTGGACCACCAGCACTTTGGGTGTTTGCTTGAGCGCATTGTGGATATCTTCGTTTCCCAGCTGATCCACTTTGACTGTGCAGTTTGCGATGTAATCGGCCATCTGTGGCAATTTGTCATCTTCCATGTCGCTTTGAGTGGGCAGCTGGACTGGGAAAGCTGTGAAGGGCATTTCTGGGGGTTCACTTTCTAAGCAGTCACTAAAAGCTTTGTGTAACCTTTGTTCTGGCTTTGTGTCTTCCAGGGCATCTGCTGAGGGGTGCAGCCGCTTGGCGTTGGTGGCATCCAGCATGGTCTCCTCCTCTGAGGGCATTGATATACTTGAGAAAGAGGATGAGTGCTGGACTTCCTGCTTGCCCTTCTCACTGTTGGAGCTGTTTTCTGTCAAGTCTGTCTTTTCCAGAGGTGGTGGCCGAGCTGCCTCTGGTGAAAGAGATCGGGGACCTTGCATGGTTTGTTTCATCTCTCCTGCTGTAGGATGTTCGGGAAAATTTTTCTGGTCTGCCGCTTCTTGATCCTTCTCTTGTTCTGATGAAACCTAATAAAATGATTCAATAGACAGTAATAAGAATGCTGTGTGTGTTGGCAGGCTGTTCATAAAATCATACACGGTACCCTGTTTGCTACTTTTAGAGATGTACTTGTCAGTCACCTTGTTGGAATGTGAAAGCTTTAATACTAGGTATCAGAGTCAAACAAAGAAATGTACCTTCTGGAAATATTAAGAATTACCCCATCCCTGCTGTGTCGTAATAAAGTATTTCAAAATAGTACGATTATAACCTGACTAGAGGCACTGGTGGCTTGACCAGATCGCTGAATGCTGAGCTCATATAGTCTTTAAAATTAATTAGGCCAGTGTGGAAGTGCAGATTTCATCACATAATCAATAAGGCTATAGAAATTTCTCTCGCTAGCCAACTTCACCAATAAAAATTACAAACCAATCCTAATGTTTTTTTTCTTATACAATGCCAAAAATGTAATGCCTTCGACTATCTTAAAATGCAGTGATCACAGAAGAGATCATTCACACCCAGTTCTGCATTAAAGTGTGAAAATGATAGAAATGGAATAGTGGCAATCCCTATTGTAGGCAGCAAATCACTGCTACAGCTTAACTGGGACACACATTTTTTTTATTAACGGATTAAAATGAAGTTGTCAACATTCAGTAAGTGTGTGTGCACGCTATTACAAACATAGCTTTTATCCGCTATGGCCAATGGGGCTGCAGCTCGTCCTGCTCCCCCGTTAATAAAGCTTGTGCGCACAATTCGCACCATTCATCCCATTATGTAGCCGGCTGAACTGCGACCCGCGGAGGTCGTCGGAGCGCCCCATCTGCGATCCAGCTGACTGACAGCCCTTTTCAGAGCTGCTGTCATTCTCCTCTGACGTGTCGTGGCTGAAGACAGTCAGAAAACAGCAGCATTGTGCAAGCTCTTCATTATTATTGTTTTCTTTCTTTCTTAGTTGTAAAGATAAGATGTATCAAGAAAGTTATTATCTAAATGCTGCTTTATGGTCTATCATCGACTGGAGTGAGGGACAGGAAAAGGTCCCAGCAAATCTAACCATACTAGAGATTTATTTCTTCACAGCTGCTTTTAAATATTCCTGTGTGTTTGGTTGGCCTATTAGTTACAGTGTCTGCTAGTCATTGTAACTTTTTCTTTTTAAACTAATAGCTGCCTTTTCCAGTCCAAAACCATTATTAGGTCCTTTACAAAGTACTATCACTGGTCTCTTGAGCTTATAAAATTACAGGAAAATACCAGACAGATGAGCAAAGCAAGGAGGAAAAAAAGGAGAAATCATATTTAATAACTGTACATTCTGCTCTTTGTCTCTGTTAAGGAACATTTTGATTGAAGTTTAAGCTATTGTGAGAAAATGTGCAGTTTAAGGCTAATAGCATTTTGCCTGGTGTCTTGTTACAGTGACTACTACAGTGATTGCAACAGCAGGAAAACAGTGAAGAATACAAAAGCAAATGCAACCCCAATAAATTAAAGTTATATTCTTCCTTGCACCCTTGTCACTGTGCATGAGGCGACCATGCAACTGAGAGGACTGGGCCCGTGCAGCTCGACCTTGCTTTTACAGAGAGCAGACAGGGCCAGCTCCTAGGCCACGTGGTGGTTTGGTGGTGGCCATGCCTCTACATCTATAGATGTAGCTATGGAGGTTCCCCATGAGCAGCAGCTGCCACCACTGCCCCTGGACGAGGAGGCACCCAAGGGATGTCTACCACAAAACCTGGCCTGGGGACCTGCTGCCAAGGTGTGCCAATGAGTGAGGCGTGAAGGACGTGCAACCTTCTGCCCTGCTCCGGGCAGGCAGGGCTTTACAATGGGATGGGATCAAGTGTCTCCGTTCTCCTGGCCAGCGGCAAGGCCACAGAGCCCGTCTCGTGGCACGGTGCCACATCCAGCCCCGCGGGCCCCTTTGCTGCCCAGGTGTCATGTACCCACCTACCTGTATGGTGCCCCCCACCAGGCTGGTGTCCCTAATTACCCACCTTGATCACAGCAGGCAGGACACTGCCCTTCATCCCAGTCAGGGGCCAGATAATTCTGCTCTAAAAGCTACCATCCCACAATAGGAAACTGCTCTGATTGTACATTTTTATTGTCTCTTCCAGGCTCCTTACATTTCCGATAAGCACAGCTTAGGAACTCTTCCTGCAAATCACACGCAGGAATAACTGCAGTTTAAGCAGCAGGAAGTTTGAGATAGGGAACAACAAAAGCGAGGAAATTCAAAGTTAAGGCTGACGCTCTACTGCTGACCTGTTATGCTGTACCAAGCTGTGGCAGACCCGATAGCATGCAACGTATCTTGCTGATCCAAGGCCCCACAATAAATAATCAGGCACAAAGGAATGTCAGGAGAACGGAGCACAAGCCTTAACTTCGCATTTCCTTGCTGTGGGCAATTTGTGTTGCAACCTTCCAGTGACTTAAGTTGTGTGCACTCTCCTCTCCATGTATTTTTAATCAGAAGCAGAGGGGTTCTCCCCACAACAGGGTCCCTACCTTAAAATTATAGAGAGAAAACAAACAAAAAAATCCCTCTCCCTGTGAAGTGCTCTGACACTGGATATTAAATACACTGTTGATGGAGGCAATTAAAAACACAAATTCTGGTTCAGACAGGAGATGAAACTTGCCACTGTAAGCATGACTTAAAGAGGTAGCAATGTGCAAAAATCAAATTTTTCTGTTCTTGAGACCAAGTAGGTAGAGTCTCAGACACATCCCTGTCTACTGGCTCTATGATTTCTTTTTAAAGGGAGGAGGAGGATTGTTGTTAGTTGAGTCAAGAACAATTTCCAGACTGGTTTAGAAACAGGCAGGACGTACGTACCTGCCAGACAGCAGCGCAGCCGAGGGAGCAGCCCGCGTCTGCCTGGCACGTCACATGGCTTTCGGCATTCTTTAAATACTTACTTTCACTGTAACGCCTCGGAGGCTGCTGTGAGCTGGCACCATGCGAGGGGAAAAGCAACATCTTGTGCATGGGGCTGTAGGTGAGGAGCTTCATCGACTCATTTGCACCCCAGTACAAGCGGGGCACAGGGAAGCGCAGGCAGCACTTTGCAATGAAAGTGCTCAAGACGCACCGGAGCAAAATTCCCTTTGATTTTGTATCACTTAGCAAATCCCTTATTTGCATGCCAATATGAATTTTACTCATCTATCTTATCATCAGCTGTGAACATAAAATCTATCACATGAAGCCGGTCCTAGGATGGCACTGAGCAATGCCCTGCATGGGAATCAGGTGGTTGGAGTGGGAACTGACCCATTGGGAAACTGCCTGTGGCAGAAGAGAGAGAGCAGCAAGTGCATCAAGGTCCACTTGCCAAAAAACTGACCTTTCTACCTAAAAAGAAGTTGTACCTAAGATGATAAAAGCCTTGGTGTTTGACAGGCATATGCTAAGCTCTGCAACTATGGAAGGGCTGATCCAGAGGTTGCCATTACAAAAATCAGCTGTATCCAGCAGTCACCACAGCATTATCAGCAGTATTAGAGGTTCCCGCACCCTATACTTAGATTAGGAAATAACTGTGGTGCCTGTGTGGTTTCCTTTTGGCAGCTGCTGGTCTTTTAGCGGTGACCGCTGTATTATACAATGAGGAGAAATGATCTTGTTACAACCAGGGCTTGGTTTTCTGCCATCGCTTCCACGCAACATGGAGCTAACCGGTGGCTGCCTGCTGCCTGGCAAAATCACAGCGCTGGCAATACCGCAACAACGGGATCTCCGCTGCTCAGCAAAGCCCAACCTCTCCGAATTCACATTTAAATTACGCATTTTATCACTGGATTTCAAGTGATTAAAGCTGTACATTTTTAATTGAAAAGTTAAAAAGTAGGAAGCAACCAACCTCAGATGCATCCTGGGGTTTCTGTGTGTTATCTTTTTCCTTCTTGCTCTTTTGGTTTTCATTTTTGATGCGTTTTGTTCCAGACACTTTTGTTTTCACTTCACCCTCCTGGGAACTGCTATCCTGTTTTCGAGGTTTCACTGGAGGCAGTGGCTTATCTTCCTCTCCTTTAATAAATCTTTCATATGGCAGGATTAATCTAGGGGATTAAGGAACAAATAATTGATCAGGTTTTGCCATTCTAGCAAAGAACAAAATGTATCTACTACGAACAGTTTACTTAATAAATCTATTTCCTTCCGCAGCATAAAAGCAACCCTGTAACCTCTACATCTACAAATCCAACCATGATAAATCAACTTATTTGGCAGGATCATCACGTGGTGTAAATCCAGCAGAGCCGCAATTGGTGTAAATCAGGCATCAGCAACGCTGGAGCGGTGTGTGCGGCTACACCGATCTGTACCAGCTGAGGGTATGAGACACCTTTTTTAGACCAAGTAAAGGGAAATGCATACATTTCTATATTTTTTCCTGCCTACCCTTAAAGGTGTAGAGGAAGCACCTACTACACGGGTTGTCCCAGCTTCGTTACCTCGAGGCGAGGAGGCAGGTGACACAGGGACCATCGGCAGCGGACAGCCGCGTCCCTGGGCACCCGCATCAGGACCTGCCTCTGCAAAATGCCCCTTACTTCCCTGGAGGAGGGCTGGTCGGGCCAGAGATGGGAAGGATGGGGCAACAAATGAGAGAAGGAGAGAGTAAAAAAAGGAGGTTTTTTTGGAGAGAAGTTCCCAGTTTAAAGTGTGCGAGACCACTCTAAAAAAGGAATAAACAAGCAAAAATATCCCCCTGCCCCACACCAAAGCACTGAACACTTTGAGTTTTAATCTATCTGTTTCCCCTTTGCAATTCTTGATCTGAAAGGAAAAATAACTGATGTAATTAAACAGGATGGATTGCATTACAATCTCGGTTTCAACTTCAGTGATTAAAGTTTTTATAATGCATTTGGTATGATTAATGACTCACTGAGGGATTAATACAGGGCTCAGACTTTTAAAATATGAACTTTAATACAGCAAACATAATTTGCTTTTTTTTTTTAAAAAAAAAAAAAGACAAGTTGACTCTATGAAGAAAATGTACTTTGCTTATAAACAACATAAATCTGTTCAAATACCAGGAATCCTTAATTATCTTTAATCTAAGACTCCAAGGCAGAAATCTCTTTGGTTCAGATATTCGTTTGTTATCCTAGAATCAGTATCTAAGCATGCGATTTTGATTTACATACTTAGATGTTCAAACACAGTTTGGGCTTAAGAGAGCAGAAATTAGATTGCTCGTGATCATAATATTTTACATTTTAATAAAATGCAACATAAATTATGTTAAAATATAAACCTAATTTATGCTATATTAGAAACAAAATTCATTAACTGAGCATGCTCTGACATGGTATGTGCAAAGAGGTGTGAATAATACTTTCTAGCCCTGAATTTGGCAGGGCTCCAGTAATGAAGCTAAGCAGAGCCCACAGGGAATATTCATCTTCAGATCCCATTACAAACTGAGTTTAAACATGTTACAGCTGCTAAAACTGGAAACTGCTCCCTCTATGCAAACTTAGCAAAATAATACGCAGTTGCCAAATACCTGCTTCCCGCTGTAATATTACAGTTAATGTGTATATAATAAAAAGCATAACTAAGCAGAATAAGGCGGGGGGGTGGATCTTGTTCATACTTGAGGGCTGCGCAAACATTCGTGCGAGCCGGGCGCCCTCCCCACGCCGAGCGCGGCTCGCGGCGTTGCAGGGGGAGGCCGCAGCGCCAGGCCC
>NW_010581937.1:269889-293312 GCF_000705375.1 Tinamus guttatus | reverse complement strand
CCTATGTGCAAGAAAATGCAAAGGCAATGTTGAAAAGAAACAAAAATCGATGCAGCCAAACGGACCCCTCCAACGCCGCCTGCTTCGGGAGCCAGGGCCGCCCCTCGGCCACATCCCTCCGGCCAGGGATTACTACAATGCTTAGGCAAAAAGGAAAAGGGAGGGGGGATCTTTTGTGGTCTACAGAAATATTTACTTGCAAAGGCTGGCAGAAAACCAAATAAAAGGGTCTTTATCACGATCAAGATTCCAATATTAAGATTAATAAAATGCATTATTTATAAGTCAATTAACATAAATAGAATATGTAAGCACCAGTGTATTAAAAAATCTTTCCACAGGCAGCAGATTTTTAGCAGCATGAGTTTTTTTTTTTTTTTTTTCCTGGAATAATACAAGAATAACATTTTCCAGCCAAGAGCAGAAACAGTAGGGGAGTCATTGCTATCACAGAGCTTCTTATTAAATTCAGTCACTGTGAAAAGCGAGCCTTTTTTTTTTTAAATAAAGACAACTTAAAATCAATACAAGTTAGATTAACAAATCAGTACTATACTAATCCTGATTTATTACAATCGGCAATATTAAGTTTAATCACGTATAAACTGCTACTCTAAAAAAGATTGTGCTTTACTAAGTCCTGAATTAAATAATGGTGCAGAGTGTACTGAGTTTTAGATCTGCATCATCTGATATTATGAAAAATTCAATGTACTTCTCTGCAGCAGATGTCAGAGGTCAGCAAATCTATTACAGTAATGTAAGTAATCTGGCTTTCTGCCAACCTTTTTTTAAAAAACACTGAAGCAGATAATTTTATATTTACAAATTCTAAAATCCTCCAGGGACTGAATCTCTTTCCCAACAAAAAGCAGAAACTTCACATTACAGAAATGTATTTCACAGTATATCAAACATGTCTTCATCATTAGCATTTCATAAAAAGAACAAAAAAGCCCTTAATCTTTATTGGTCAACATTTTTTTCCCAGCCTAGAAATAACAATACAAGATCTAATCTAAGCCAGTAACCACTACGTTTTCATGTATCGATTATGCAGAACGAACGACTTTTTTTGGCCCAAAAACGACGTTCGATTATGCAGAACGAACGACTTTTTTTGGCCCAACTCTGCTTTGCAGGACACATGAGAGCACATCTATTTATAGACATGATAAAAAAAGTAGTCACAATAACGCAAAGGATCTGGCCAGCCCAGAAAGAGGAAGGAAATGAGATGCTCAGGCTGCCAGTTTCCCCTCCGGACCTCCCCACTGCGTACGGGTAATGCGGGGTGCTGGGGCCAGGGAGCAGCCATATGCCCCGAACGCGGTGCCCGTTCGCCAGGGGGAGAAGGAGGCCCAGCACAACCTCCACTATTTTTTACATCATTTGCATTGTGCTTATTTTTGGGTTTCCCTTCTGGCAGGATAAACTCTTCCTCCGTGTCAGCCCATTGGCACGGCCTTGCTTTCTGCAAGCCCAAGGCGCTCCAGTCGCAAGCACCACATCGGAAGCACTTAAGCCACCAAGTCCCGCGGCTGGGACCACACGGCCCCGTTGCTGCTCCCAGCCAGGTGGTGAGGGACACTGACTGCAAGGGCGATGAAAAGAGATCTAAACCCGGCCCATCAAATGTCCACATGCCCAGTTCTCCCAGGGAACGTGTCACCCATGGGCACCTTGAGGCTGAGGCATCAGTGAGACTACACAAGTATTAGGTGCTAATGGAAATCACAACGACGGCCAACACAGCAACCTGCTCCTCTTCTCCCAAAACTCTGCTGCCAAACATGCAGCCACCTGAAGGTCCCAGCTCTGATCCTAAGTGAGGGTTGGTCTATTTTTCCCGAAGCTCCTCAAAGAGAGCACGTCCCAGCGCCCCCAGACCTTCCCTGTTGATCCTAGCGTGGGCAGACCGCCGCAATGGCAAAGCCAGGCCTGGAGAAATCGTGCAGAAAAAGCCCAGTGCGTTCTCAGATGTTTCACATGGACAGTTAAGGATCTATCTAATGGTAAACAATTACATTCCTCGGTCATCTGATACTTTTTAAATTTTGGGGAGGGAGGGGGGAAAGCTTTCTGAATTTTCAATAGTTCCTTTGTTAAAGCATCTGTTACTCACATAATTGAAAAGATGTTTGTTCAGTGCTATGCTTGAGAGTACAGTTATTTAATCTTAATGATAAAGCCCTGAGGACAGAAAATCATAAGTAGAAGCCTCTTGTTATTTATCAAAAAAAAAAAAAACAGGAAAAGAGAGGACTAAGACACCTCATCCATCTTCAGGCTTAAATTCATGCTTGATGGAAAACTATCGACACAATTTGCAAGTCGCAAACTTTTGTCTGAGCCTGCGACTGACTGCAGCGGGGAGGGAGGGCGGAAAGTGGGGTGCGGACAAGAATAAAACCACTGAGTTAGTATGACAAGAAAAACTGCTGCTCGGCAAGTTCTTTTTGGGTTAAACAAAGAGCTAGCTGTAGTTTACAGCATGACATAACACTTGATTAATTTTTGCCTGAGGATGTTTTCACACTTAACAGTGTAAACCAAAACCTTCTATTAATTACAATGTGTATTAAAGGACAACCATAAGCGTTTGCATGTAGATGTTGCAATAAGTGCCTATCTTTTCTGCCCTCTGAGAGATGGGCTGCCTCTGCCTACAAAACTCTACCAAAATGCTTGTGCTGTGCTGGAGCTATCAAGATGCTGTAAGGGAAACAAGCAGCACTGGTAAGGAATGCGGGACCCTCCCGCATATTGAATTACTCCACAATATCCTCAGGGCAGGGAGACCTCATGATTGTTAAAAGGTAATCACGTAAGGGGCTTATTTTAACCTGCCTTGTGTTTTTGATAATATATAATATTTATGTGAGCAATTTAGATGGGGGAAAATGAAAAAAGCGGAACGGGCTCTGAACCATACAAGGCACCATCCTCCTGATGTTGGATCTCCTGCAAAGGGAAGGACGTGCAGCACATCCTGCAGGTGCTCAGAGGCCTTGGTGATGGGAGGATAAAATCCACCGTGGTTCTGTGTCCACAGCCTCTGTGCTGGACCGGCATGACCCACCCTGATGCAGAGGCCATGTCTCACCCGTTTGCTCTGTTTGCTCACAGCCCCAGTGAGATGCCTGTGCTTGCAGAGGGCACTGAGCCCCACATCATGCTGGGGCTTGGCCAGGGCAGGGTTTGGCTTGGAGGCACCAAAAGGTCTCACCAGGTAATGGCTCTTTTTTTGTGTTGTTTTTTTAGAGCTTTCCACACCTGATGAACCTCCCAGTTGAGCTCTTGGGGTTGTTTTTTGGAGGACAGCACCACAGTTGTGGGGCTGGTCTATCTGGCAGGAGGATCGAGGCTGCCCATCGTGCCCATCTGTGCAGGAGCAGAGGAAACCTCAGAGCTTGCCTGTGCCACCTGCACGGCGTTTTGGGGGCAGGCAGCTGGCACAGGAGGGCTCCTCGCCAGAAGGAGACATCTCGATGGGCTTCTTGCTCCAAGGACAGATGCAGGACATCAGTGGGCAGGAGGGGAGGTCCAGGCTGCATCAGTGAGCACCAGCACTGCACACCCTGGACTTCTGTGACGGCGCGGGGCGATCGTGCTGGTGGAGCAAAGCAATGCCCAAAACACGAGCAATGCCGCAGCCCGCTGCAGCCTCAACCATGCACCGAGCAACAGCCCCGCGATGGGAAAACATTAATGCCTTTTATATTGGTAATCATCTGTAACACGAGCAATTAAGTACAGTACTAATGGACTATAGCCAAGAGCCTGGTACTAATATTAAAAACTGACAGAGATGAATAGGTTTGGAAGGAAAACTAGGCTGACAAAGACATTTTTATGAAGTGCTTCGGCCTATTTGGAATAACCCAATCAGCGGCAGGTTCAGACCAGCCGTGCCTGCAGTGACAATAACGCATTCATTGGCATTATATGATCCCTGCTATGCCTTAAATAAAAACACCCATTGCTTCTACTCAGCAACCTGCACTTTCATTATTACCCTCATTAATAAAACAAAAGTTGTCTAACTAATGTACAAATAACACTTGCCGAAATGCTGGCAACCTTGCCTTGTTTTAAAATGAAAGCAGTTACTGGAAACACAAGCCCGTACTCCATGAAAAATGAATCGGTTGATAACGCATTAAAAAAACCTTTCATTTTGCAGAGAAACAAAGCAAAAAGAGATTTCTGCTTCCCCTCCAGAGCAGCCCTGTGCCTGGCAAGGCCATGGCCATCCAAACAGCCTTGGTATTTGGAAGTCGGGGCATTGCCAGGAAAGGCCAGTGGGTTTCAGGAAGGAAAGCCATGAGTTTTTTTCAGCTTTTCCTTCCCAACTTAATTCAGTTTCCAGTTTAGCTTTGCAGCTCACCTTCACGTTAGGAAATGTATGTGTGTCCTCAATCAGGATCGTCTATCCCTGCACTGCAGCTCTAGTTTTAGATTAAATGTCAGCTGAGCACTTTGGCTGTAAATGGGCATTACATTTACATGTGTTGGAGTTAGAAACACTGTCTGAAACAAAGCATGACAATTTCATTTACGTTTTTTTTTTCCAAATTTGAGGCTCAATATGTTTTTTCTGTGGTGGAAAAAATGTTTCTAGTACTAGAAATTCGGAGATTGGACTAGTCACTGAGGGTTTTCATATACGTGTTTGGTTTTTCAGGCCAGATTGGATAAGACATATTTTTTGTTAGCTAACCTAAAAATCCTATTAGCATTTTTTTTTCTCCATATGCCATCTTCAGACAGACAGCCAGAGTCTCAAAAGAGAGGCTTTGCCTCATATCAAACCGAGGCCAGAACCAGGCAACGGACTTTGGAACACAAGAACCCAATTTCGGGCTTGTTGGCCCAAATTAGACCCATCTTAAGCACAACCAAAGTGACCTTCCTTCCTCAGCGTGGCCCATGCCCGACGCCTCCTAGAAGCGAAGGTGACCAGCCTGCAGACATGGGCCAGGGCAGCGTGTGCAGCACCAGAAAAAGGTCAAAAATGCCCCTTGCTCCCAGCCCCGCTGTGCGGCGCTGTGCTTGGGCGAGCACAAACCTCTTCCTGTACCAGCAAAGCAATTTGTTCCTCCCCAGGGACAGGAGATCAGACTTTCATTATCTAAGCCAGAAATTGCAGAGCTTTCATTAATATTGGCTTCTTAAAAAAAAAAAATCATTTCTACAAACCAAACTAAAATAACATTCCAGCTCCAGCATTTTATTTGATGCATGTTGGCCTCGCAAGCCCTGGAAATTATTATGTGCTCGGGAAGACCGCGGCACCGGGAGCCGCGGCGGGTAGCGGAGGGCAGCGGAAGCGGCAGCGCGATGCCCGCGGGACCCACAGCGCGCACTGCACCCGGCCTCGTGGGCCGCCCCCTTATCTCCATCACAACCCCAATTTGCTTAATTGGCCTTCCTGAAAAAAAAAGAAGCGTTTGCATCAATTAGCTGCCCTTCCTTGTTGTTCCTGGGCTATATTTTGCTCACTTCCTGCAGCCTCTTTACCAGAGAAACTGTTGTAAAAATTAAGATATGAACCAAGGAAAAATCAGATGCTCCTTCTATTTATTTTGTCACTGGAGACATACACTCTGGTTTAAATTACAACGGATTATCTGACTAAAGCAGTGGGGGAATATTTACCATGTCTTTAAAAACCCTCTCCCTCTCCCATTCTCTAATTCTTTATAAAATGCTTTGAAGGCTCTCCAAATTAATTTTTTCATTATTAAACAAGCATTTCAGATTTGTTATCTTACCTTTCATAATGTCTGCGAGTACATGTAGCAGCACTTGTGCTTCCAGGGTTACCACCTAATTCATCATAAATATGTTTCCATTGTCGACGAGCTGTTATCTGTAAAAATGGCAATGGAAAATTTAATCTCGCATCTTTACAGATTCTACAGCATTTGAGTTCACAACAACAAATGCATGTGTGACACTTTCAGAACAGCATGTACTACCAGCACTATAAAAGCCCCTAAAGAATATATAGCAAGCACAGAGCTTTGGGTGTCTTTTTTTTCCTTTTTTTTTTTCTTCTTTAAGTTAACGCCATGTCTATTTTATTTCTCTCTAAAATGGAGTGATCTGCCTGATTCATTATCAAGTTGCAAGCAATATGGCCTCACAAAAGAGAAGCTCAATCAATAGAGGGTCATTAACCATCAGAAGTTATGCAGACAAATCCCATCGTGAATTATGAAAATGAAGCTTGAACCAAACTCAGCACAAATAATGATTACGTAGTTATTTTAACTGAATTAGAGAAAATAAATCTGCTGCAACATCCAAATCTACCACAAAACTCTGTAAATCCACAAAAGCATAGTCCATAACGCTATATGCTCCAAGTTGTTTATTTTTATCCATTTATGTCAGTTAAATATATAGATCAAATAGTAATGAAATCTTAACATACTCCAATGTTAATATTTGAGCTATGTACTTTATTGGACCACGCTGATGAAAATAAACATCTTGTAACATATTGAGCTGCATACCTCTCTTTTTTTTTTTTTTTTTTTGTACAGAAATTAGGATTACACAGAATAACAGATGGAAGACCCGGCAAAAGAATTATTTCTGAATACCATTTCATTATTTTGTATATTCCACTATTTTTAAAACAGGAAGAAAAACAGGAATAAGACAACACAACCTCTCTCTGCCTGCAGCTCATGAAGAGGGCAGTGGAAAATTGTGGGGGGAAGGCTGGAACAATTTGGGGAGAATTCTATCATTTTCTGTGGAATGCTGTGGATTTTAATATATTCAGCCCTGGAGGCTTCTCCTGAGTTCCCCACAGAGCAGTCAATGGTGTTTACCGAGGAGCTAAAGGCAGCAATCAGAAGAAAACAAATATTACAGCTTGCGATCTGAGGTCTATAATTTTAATCTAAAGAAGAAGAGCTGGCTACTGTCATTAAATATTACAGGCTAAGAGGTGCTTTTTTCATCTCTGCATAAAAGGAAAGTCCTTCCTTTGCTGAAATTATTCTCTAAAGGCAAAAGGATGGCTGGAGACCCATTATTTGATAACGTTACAGTTCCTTTAAGTTCTTTGTTTGCCCTGTTCTTAGAAGTCATCAGCACCTCCCACTCTCTACTGGCCCCTCTAGATATTTTGCACCTATAGATATTTGCAAAAAGGGAGCATTTTCTCTTAAATCCTATTTAAAGCAAAATGGTCTGACTGTGTTCATTAATTTTATTCTCTTTTCTGGAGCCAATCCAAGACCAGAGGTAAGAGGTGCCACAACACAGGGATAAATTCTGCACAAACACATGATTTAAATAACAGATCAAACTCTCATCCGAGGAAATGGTTCGTTTTAAGTCAGCTTTGTTCAGGTTCTTAAGCCACTTCTCCACGATGCCACCCACACTGCTGCCGGTTATCATTATGGAAGACAGCACAGATCTGAAGTCCTGATCAACATCATCTCCTGGGAGTGTAAATGGAGGCTCTTTCTCCAACCTGGAAGGTCCAAAAAGCGCTATGCCTCCGAGACCGCTCCATTGTCAGCCTGTCTCTCCACGCTGGGCTGTTTGGGTAGGAGTGTTCACACAGATATTCGCCAGCTTTATCCAGCAGACCACATCTCCTTGGTATAAAGCAAAGTTGTGCTCTGCCACATACGGAGCTCAGTTCAAATCTGCCATTTTCCAAAAAATTATTATTCCAACAAAGCCTGGGGTTGGGCTCTCCCCTGCCCTGCAAATTTCAGATTTTATGTTTAATAAACTTCAAAGGACCCAAGTAAGTGATAAATTACACAAAATGCTGCCCACTGGAAGCTTTGTCAATGTCACGCAGGACAGCATTGCTGGAGCCCGGTGCTCGGGGTGACCACATCCAGGCAGAGCATCTCCTTCTCACCTCACTGAAGGCACTCCCAGTTGCTCCAAGGGAGGAAAAACCTCCTGAGGAGCCAGAGAAGGGCAGCGCTTGGCAATACTCTGCTCGTGGTTATTGTTCATACCAAAATCACCTGCCTTGGCCACTCTGCACAGCACTTTCCAATGCTGACAGGGCTCACGGGTGTTCCTGCCTCTGGCTGCAGCATGTGGGAACCAGAAAGCAGAGGGCAAAAGATATAGAAACACTAGAATATTTTGGTTATCTGAGCAGATTATTTCCCATAAACTATGAAAAGCGGAGTGCCATTTTCTTCAAAGTCTGGAAGCAGAGTGGACTTAGACCATGCAGACCCTGCAAGAGCTGTATCGAATGCTTCCTGAGTGCTTCCAGCGCACACTTCTGGTTAATTCATCTCAAGTTTCCTGACATAGTTGACACGCTCCAGTTGACAACGTTACACAGGACAAAGTTCCTTCGTTGCTTTAGATCTCTGATTTGCTCTTCTCCCTGTTCCTCGCAGTGCCCACATTTCTAAGGGTGCAAGATGCTCCAGGTTCCCCCATCAATCATGGGAACTGCATAGGCCAGTCTCGTCTCCTGCAGCTTTCCACTGCAATGCTGGTTTCAGTTTAGAAGCAGCCTTCTGGCTTGCAACCCATCTGCACAACTTGCTTCAGGAGCAACCAAAGAAAAGCAGTGATCTTAGCTGTTAAAGTAGAGGGTTCTTTATACAAAGGCTTTTATTGGTTTCTTCTGCTTTGAGAAATCTTAAAGGTCTTCTGCACCGCAGCAGCAAATCTAAGGGGGTCATGGCATGTGAACTTCACAAAGTTCTTTGAAACAGAGCTCTTCTGTTAGCTTAGTCCTGTATGACACAAACACAGGTATTTTGGATGCCACTGAAATGTCAGCTTCTTTGGGCCTGCCCAGATGCAGAACTTTGGTAATCGGTATCAGTAATTTCTCAAAACTAAAGCACTTTGTTGTGGCTTCCAGGAGGCAGTAGCTAAATGGGATCCTGCTGACCTTCAGTGAAATTTAGGCTGCCACAGACCAAAGATTAAGTCCCAGCTATTTTTTTTTTTAATCTTCATGTTTTCTCAGACATCTTCAGCTTGTCCATTCAGCACCAAGAAGAACATGACACGGCTTTCCTTGTGTATTGGCTCTGAAGGAAAGATGCCACTTCATAACTTGCCAAAGACAACTCTTTGGATAATCTCTGGATATTTCCCATCTATGAACATCTGCAAGCTTTATTCACTTCATTTAGGATGACTGAGAAAATCCCAGGCCGTGCTTGTTCAATGTCACTGCAGCTGAGCCATCCACAATGCGACATTGTTTTGAAATTTCATCTAGGGATTTGGGGACGGTTTATATCATTGACTGCTGTGAGGTTCTCTCAGGTCTGCCACACAGTACTTTTCAATGAGCTCTCTCATTATTATAAGCAGAGATGCTTATTTCATGTATCTTTTTTAAGAGAAACATAATCCCACAAATTCCAGAGAGATGGCTTCATCTGGTGAGGAGTTATATCAATTTACATGGGTTTCTATTCTTAGTAAGCCTTCACTGTGCTTAAAAATACTGTCCCAAGAAGTACATGGCACTGCAATTAAACAGCTATGGATGACAACTTCCTAAGAATTAGTAATCAGAAAACGGAGAAATGAGAAAAGACTCTCAAAAATACTCTAATATGAGAACCCTTAAATAAAAGCATATGACACATGATTATGACTTAACAGTATTAAATATCATATATGTACAGGTAACACCTTCTGCAAGCTTTGCTGGATCCATCCCAGCACCTGATACGTGACAGAATGACTGGCAGATGGTTAAGGAAGTTGTTGCCTGCACCTCAAATCCAATCCCTGGCTGTTTTCATTCACCTTTTGATCCTTAAATGACAGGACTGGACTCAGAGGTCTCCTGAGTCTGAACAGAAGCCGAGAAACAAAATATAATCCCTGCTTCCTTCTCAGAGGTGCTTTTTAAAGCCCTGTAAAAGCATCTGTACATGTACGAGGTGGATAGGGCAGGGGATGAAGGTGAAAATGAGCTGACTACCATTCTTCTGCCAAATACAAAGATGCAATGTTTCCCAGATTTCACTGGGAAAGTTTCTATGCTCCTTAGTCAAAAATAAACTGACCATTCTCTGTTCCAGTAAGTGATTTTAACCAAGATTTTATTTGCTGTTTCTTTATAAAATGGCTGTCGTGCTGAAGCAAAATACCCAGTTGTAAGCCTTCTTTCCCTTACAATACTTACAAGAGAAAAGTCCCAATCTACCTTAACACACAAACCAGAAAATTGTCAAAATTCAAAGCAACTTAAAGACGGAGAAGTCCTTAAAACACACCAATGACTCATCTACATCAGACAGTAGGGTCCATGTAAACAAACATAGGTTAATCAGGATAGGCTCCTGTCACTTTAAAATTGAATAAATTTTTGCTCTGTTGTGCCGTTGTTATGCATGACATCTCATCATCAACAGATATTGGCATAACCCGGTCATTACTGTATTACAGCATTCACTTGAAATTATAAATATGGGACTAAGCAGATCTGTCTAAGATCCTGGGACTAATACTGAGGTGCACAGCACACCAGCCATTCGCTGCCTTGCTGAAAAACAAAACCAAAGACAAAAGTGTCCTATCAACATTCACCAGGATAAAATACACAGTCAGTTGCAGAATGGCAAACTCTGTCAGTGTAAAATGGCCATAAAATTAAAAAAAAAAAAAAGGAAGAAGGTGGGAGGGTGGATAAGTCAAAAATATTGCAACAGCTATTGGTTTAACATTCAGGGAATATAAAACAAAGGTAGATCCATATTGAGGATGAGATCATCAACAGAAAAGAATGAGGTTGGGCAGCCTCATGCTCCATGTATAACCTAACTCACATCCGCACTTCCTCCAAATCTCAGCTCTTCTTCAGAGAAAACACGAGAGACACCCATATCCATAATAACTGGATCAGTGCCCCCGCGCCTCCCTTCAGCCCCAGGCACCTCCAAACCAAGTCTGGCCTGAGCTACGCTTCCTTTGCTACTTACTGACCAGCAAGCGGTTCCTAAGTTTCTTGTCCATGCACAATCAGCACATTTTCCTCAAAGGTGACAAACGCCCCTCACCCTCAGAGCACACGCGTTGGAGAGCACACGTGTGGGTGAGAGAGGTCAGGGCCTTCGAGACGAGGATGGCCTGATGCTGCTTGACATGGATGCCCCTCTATGGGATCCTGCACATCCCTGCTGCCGTTGGGAGACCTGCCTCAGTGGCCTTGTACTCACAACCACACCAGCACAGCCCTCCCCCTACACATGGTTCACCTGAAGAAGGTTCACCTTCTTCAGCATCTCTAAATCCACCTCTTCTTCTCTCATCCTGGCCCTCAACCTAAGCTGTCTCCAGTAAAGCTCGACTTGGGCATCCCGGTCCCTTCGAGAAGGTCCAAAACGCTGCCGCGGCCTCCCCTGCCTCCCTGAGCGCTCTGCCCACGTCACTCCCCGCTCAGCCTCCTTCCCAGCCTTTGCTCACGCTCTGGATCAAGTTCAGGGTTTTAGCCCTCATCCACACTGCACTTTACAACTCACAGCAACGCCTCCTGCCTCACAATTGCTGTAAATAGCTACAAGCACTCGCTGCAGCAGCTAATCGTGCATATACACCCATGAGCACATGTGTGCACTCCCCTCTACCTAAGCATGCTATGTGCTGATTAACGAAAGAGAGAGAGGTAACAGAAGTCAAATCAAGCATATAGCTTTGCTGAGAACGTTAGTGCTCTGATTTCACAGAGCCCCAACCACACCCACGCCAAACCCACGCCAATAAACCGGGGCTCTTAATTTGGAGAACAATATGCTTCATTGTATGGAAAGAAAATAGCCACTTTTATATTTTCGTTTTAATGACTTTCAGTTTCTTGATAGCGCATTTCTTCTTGTCATTTTGCTACAGCACAGATATGTCCCAGATTACTTCGTAAACAAAGCAAAAATAATTTCTTTCATCCAACTGCGGCAGGAACTGAACAACTTAATCTGATCATTGTGTGCAAAGAAAATATTTCCAATGACGACATCTTCCTATGTCAATTGGTTTTTATTACAGATGTCGTCTCTATGTGCCATATTAATGCAGCTCTTTCTTCTCATTTCAAGATTTTAATCTAAGTTTGTTGCTCTACTATTTTATTGGTTCAAAATACATGCTGTAAAATCCACGGCCATCAAATTTTCCTGTGAGCTAAAAATAAACTGCTCTTGTCAGATATGGTTAGCTGATAAAAAGTGTCAGAAACTTTTCTGAATTACTTTGATAACTTCCTGTTTATGTGGTACTGACCCTTGTCTAATAAAGATCTTTTACACTCGGAACAAGAGAAGATACTGCAGCATGCTATTCCTTAATGGACAATGCTGATTACTTTTGAAAGCCTTTAATACATTTCCCATATTAGACATGAACAGATGTCAGGGATGTTGCCAAGTGAAATTTCTTTTATGCAATCTTGGCTTGTTGTACAATAATAGCCCTTTCTCAACATGGGAAAAAATTACAGACCCAACTAATTTCCTTGACAGGGAAGAGTTACATATGTTTTCCACTTGTAGTTTTTACGACAAGTTTACAATTTTGCCAAACCTGGAACTAATTGGGACTGTTTCCAAAAACGGTCCAATAAACTCACAATGTGTACAGCTAGCCTAAAATGCAGCAAATGATTGTTTGCTTTTACATTTTTTTTTTCTAACAGGGAAAAGTTAGATTGCACAATTACTTCATTTAAGTTACTTAAACACTTACTGTTTCATATCCTCCCAGTTTTTGAGCAGCTTGAAACATAGTCCAAAGGTTAACTGTTAGAGGGACAATAAGTATTTAGATAAGCATTGCATTAACCAACATATTTCAAAGAAATGTTAATTAAACAGTTTTAAAAAAGAAAAATAGGAAAAAAAAAATCGCTCACAGCCTCTGAAAAAGCTCCTGTGAAACAATTTGCAAAGACATATTTACATAATCCAAAGAGTAAATATTAGTGCGCACAATATATATATTTTTAATTGCATATAAGAGAACACACTTAGGCTTTATAGATGGCTTTATAGGACTGGAAAAGTATCCTGAGACAAAGGTAATGGGCTCATTTGACTTTGCTGATAAGACAGTATAATGGCAGTAACGTTTCCATAACTTTGATAATAAAAATTACTCATTGGAAAGAATGTTGGTTTTAATTATTTGTTTAGCGCTGATTTCATTAACAAGCAAGCAGGAGCACACATGGGCTCACAGAGAATGCCTATTGATTAGGCAGCAATATCCAATATTTACAGCAGCCCAGATAATGGCCTCCCTCATCAATAAGGAGCGGGCTGTGCTCAAATGGGACCTACGGGAATGAACCCGGGGGAGCCCAGATAACTACGGAAAGGGTGGTCGTGCCTTGCCCACAGTTACGGGCTGGGAGGCTTAGAGGCATCTCCCCCAAAAGACACTCTGGGAGAGGCCTGTTGCCTGCTCCATCACTCTTCCCCTCCATGTGCTTTTCCTCAATGTCCCATGGGGCCACTGCTTACTGCTGGGGTGTCTTAATTTTCCTTTAATTTCCCAAAGAGTAATTGATATAATTGAATAACTGAACTTAACGAAAGGCCCGTGCACCACACTACCACCAAACAGTGATTCCCAAGAGACATGCAATGAGGATTTGGGGCCAGGCTCGGCCGTGACACCGTGGGTCCCAGAGGACCGGCTCTACTGCCCTGTGGGGGATGCTATACTGGAGTGAACGCAGTGCTTCCTCCCACTAACACAGTTACTCTGGCAGTATTTGCACAGCTCTTGCTGGACAAATACAGAGCCTGCTCCTGCAAACATTTCTGCTCTCCTCAGCATACTTACTCTTGGCATTTAAGTATTTGTCCGATCAGGCCTCTAATTCATAATGAGTGCCAGGCAACTTTTGGTTGTATTTCAGCTAAATGTTAGCAAAGGACCCCTTTCCTGGTGGAGAATTTCAGAAATGATGCTCTTGCTTGTGTGCGAGCCCACCTCATCCATTGCTTGAGGGAGCACAGAATAAAGCAGGGGGGGGAATCTTTCTTCGACACAAAAATGTTCTGAAAGCCTCATTGAACCTTGTACTGTTCCAGAGCTATCAAGAGTTTTGCTTAGACCTTGATTTAATCTGAATCAATGCATAATGCAACGAAGCTGTTCATAGTACATTAATTTTACTTCCATTTCAAGCAGGCAGTTTTCAGACAAACACTGTAATCATTCGGAGTTATATAAGTTTATAATGGCTGCTGGAGGCCTGTTGCAATCAGTGCCAATTGCTATTAGGTATGTAAATTGTTATGTAAAACATACAGGTCTGACATTCTTCATCAAAATAACACATGGTTTTCATCTGGGAGATAAATTAGAGTAAATAGTATTTCAATCCATGGAGTCCTTCCTTTAAGTAATTAAAGTATCATTCAACCTATAGATAAGGAGGAAAAATACCCCCATTTACAGCTTTTGTTGGAAATGCTGAAAGATCTACACTTGCATTGCAATATTTACGTAAAATTTAGTTGCAACTGTATCTTCTCCACCTACGACTGCTCTACAGACCGTGGCACTACAAACTGTACATGCCAAAGCAATTCTAAACGTTGCATCCTGTATTAAACAGATACGGTCTGGTTTTATATTCTCTGAAGTCAATAATTTATTAACTATAAACACATTTTTGTGCTTAAAAATACGATCCCTTTTGTGCCTTTCTTGACCACCTTTAAATGTCTTCCTTTAATATTTGTCCTTTCATAAAGAACATCTGGGCACAATAAAGATACGTCATATTATTAACTCAGAAGAAAGGCATTACAGACGCTGCAGATTTACAAAACAGAAAACTACAGAGTTTTCAGCATGCCTATTTCTAGTCATAATCAGAGGATTTAAACCTATAAATATCCGGCAGCAACTACCCCAGAAGGAAGCGATGCAAATCTAGGCATAAGAGACAGTACAATGCCTGGACTGGAAAATTTGTAGATATAAACATTGTCCCCCCATCCATAAGGCTTTAAAAAAGGCTCTGTGTGCAAATACTTTCTCTGGAGAAGCCAAACCATTCTAAAATGTCAACAAGAAAGTGAGAAAAAGAATACTTACTCTGCTTAAAACCTAAATAGGGTATTCGTTCAATTGGTGTTTTCCTTTCTTTCATATATTTATAAAGTGCCACAAGGAAAGCCTGCTCATCAGCTCTGCATTCTTCACCTACGGCAATCTTTGATTTATCCTCACTTGAGCCTTTTTTACAGTTGCTGTTGTTACTCTTGGGTTTGGGCAAAGCTGACTTAGCCTCACATTTTACCTGGGAAAAGAAAAGATGTCATATCAGATCTGGGTAACCTTTAATTTTTACTTAAGGAATAAATAACCTCTCCTAACAGAATTGCTTGCTGAAAAATATGAAGGCCAAACCATGCAACTGTGTTTGAGGGGAAACAAAAGAAGCTATTTATAGAGCTAACTGTCTTGTTCTGAATCTTAGTCACAACATTTTTAAATAGCCACATCTTTAAATCATTACAACCCATTGGTAATGCTCACAAGCTCTGCGTTTTTATGACTATACATTGCTATGTCACAGACAGCTCCCATCTCTCGCATACACTTGCCATTAGCAAGTCTAATAATAACCCTGGTTGCAGGATTGACACGGAGCGCTGCCGACTCCCGTAGACACCCCTCGGAGCCGGGTGCTCAGCTCCTTCCAGGAATGCTCCGCAGCCGGCTCTGGGAAGACGCCTTCTTCTCTGCTTTGGCCCACCAGAAGAGATGCAAACCTTGGCAAGCCTCCGCCGGGCAGAGCGCTCACCACGCACCAGCACAGGGGCTGCTGCAGCGCAGGCTTAGGGCTAGAGGCTTGGAGCATCTGCTTAAAGTTAAGCGCAGCCCCGAGCACTTAGCAGAAGGAAGAGGCGGGTTACAGGAGCTGTTGCTGTGCCAGTCAGGAAGCCAACAAATTGGAACCACTTTACTTCTCATCAACATTCAAAACAAGGGGGAAAACATCCAGTGAGACTGGCTTAATCCTGCAGTCCTCCTGAAGATAATCCTCCCATTGAATCTGGCAAATTACAATTCGAGCCTTCCCACAGCTGATGTACACAAATAACAAGGAGTGCACCCTCGCGAACTGGTTTTTAAAAGCTCTCCAGACAAACCATGTCCAAGGCGTTGCCAGTGAAATACTGCAAGTCCTTCCCTATGAGCAGCAACGGTGGTCAAGGGTGCTCTGAAGTGTTGCAAGAAGCTTTCTGATGGCTCCATGCCCTGACCAAGCCATGTCCGCCGTGCTCCCTGAGGCACGAGGGAGGCTGTAAAAGCCAGTACTTGGGATTCAGGAGGAGAGCAGGGTATCTCGCTCATGAGAAAGGTAGGAGTTTGGAGGAGCCTTTTGATGAAGCCGGCACCAACCCTTCTGCAGCCTCCAGTAAACCATCGACTCCATCATCCTTCCCACTCACACCAGGAGCTTCATGGGCACTTGTTGACATTTTGGAAGTAAGTGCTAGGAAGAGCATTAGGCAAGGCCCAGAAACAAACAGCAAATATACTAAGGGAAAGACTAACCAAAACATGCTTATTTTGTCTCAGAAAAGTGACTCTGTGTTCAGGCCCAAGGAAAGCAAAGCCTTTTCCTTTACGCTCCTCAGCATATTAACTTTGCTAAAAGCACTGATTTAAGGCTAGCTGTACCCGTAGTCTTCCACAGACAGCAAGGCAAGGCTGCTACCCAACTAGAGGCCACAGGCAGAGAGAAGTGGCCACAACTTTTGATGTTACTCAGTGCTGCTGAAAAACCTCTCCCTGGAGGACATTGCAGGGCACAGACTTGCTCCTGCCAGGGACTTGAAAATGAATTTCCTGCAAGGCCTTTCTCAATTCCTTACTCCGGCAGTGCGTTTACTCTATTGACCAGTGCTCTCTGGTCTGATGGTACACAGAGAGGTTGTCTTCCTATGGCATTAGACACCAGGCTTTGCCTTTTAGGTGTAGATATGCTTACTGATCAAGCCTCTGTAAAGATCCTGAATTTCATCCAAAACTCAATGAAGCTACTGGGAATTTTCCCCATTAATTGAGTTTTGGATTGGCTCACTCCAGTTTTCAGTTTTAAGTTCAGAGCAGTAATTCCTTTTTTTTTTTTTTAACTTTGGCTCCTTGCAAAATTATTTAACAGCTTCCTCCAAAAAAGCTCAAATTACATTGTCATAATTCTCAATGCCATACCAAAGACTGGGTTAGCACTCCCAATAGGAGTCCATAATTTCAATAATTTTGGGATTTTTAATTTGAGCTGTAAATTTGTTGCAAGCTAAAACTTGGAACAAATTCTCTGAGCCTGGGAACAAATTTTTGATTATGAAGCCCACTTGCTACGTAAGAAGCAATCTGTCTATCTATCTTTCTATTTTATCTCTCTGTCCATCTACTTCCACCTTTTCACTGTGTTTTCTTTTACAAACTGGGTAGTTCAGAACTATGTTTGCAATGCTGGCCTGGGCATGAATGCTAAATCAGATCAAGACTCACTTACATGAAAGCAAATTAATGGTAAGGGACGTGACTCCTAAAGAGACATAAGGAAACAAAGAAAATAACATACAAAAGAAGCCGTTGGGAGTGAGAAGACCCCATGTCACACACAACCCCCTTCTCTCCAGTGCTCAGAGCAGAGAGGTCAAAGCGCCTGTCGAACTCAAAAGCACCCAAGCGCAAGGCGAGGAGGCCAAGTAGTGTCACATTCAATGAAGCTTTGATGAGGGCTGCAATGTTGCACCCATTCAGTGCTCAAGGCACGGGCCTCATGGCTGGAACGTCACCACCACGGGACAGGAGATATGAATGACTGCCACGGCCAAGGATTAATGGGAACTGAAAGGGCCAGGTGCCAGTCCGGACAGGGCCGGTGTAAATCCAGCATAAAGGCATCCGAGTCCCTCAGAGCCATGCCAGATTTGCACTGGGGACCAGCAACTGACCTAACTTCACTCTCAAAACACAAGCCTGAATCTTCCTAGAAGACAAAGATCTGGACAAAGGTACTAAACATGGATTTTTCTTGGCTACACTTTCTTTTCTGGTCTGCTCCCAAAGCCTTAATGATTGTGTTACAAAGGGAGCGTCCTGTTTCCAATGAAGGGCCCAACCTCCTTCGCTCTAGACCTGTACAACTTAATACATCCAAAAGGACACAGGCCATTAATATGCCCTGGCCCAGGCAGCCCTCCCAGGGTCTCTCAACGGTTTATGAACCTACTGATGCGGGTTCAAAAGCACCTGACCATGGCTGATCCTTTCGGCAGCCAGAAGCGCACGGTCTGCCGTCAAGGGCACGTGCCCACTCAACGGAGCCTCCCCGCGTTCGCCTTCTCCTGCCAAGGGGCTCACACGCACCCCAGACCACTACGGAATGTTATTTAGAGCTTCAATCAGATAACATCTAAGGCTCTCAGAATAAATCTTCAGGTCTGAGAGCGTGCCAGGCACCTGTGGCTGCAGGAAAAGGAAACACTGGCAACTTTTAAACTAATTTCCCAGATCTGGCCATACAGATGAAGTGAGGGATTTATTTTAGCATTTGCACTAGGAGACGTAATGAGTAGATTCATTTGGGGACTATTTCCATGTTTAACAAGTTAATCCTTTCAGCTCTTCGAATTGGTCAGACCCGGTGTTTTTAACAAGTCTTAAGGGTGTTTTTAGGCACTCTGAACGGGCACACTCTTGTGGGCACAAAACCAGAAGAGCACACGGGGACAGCGAGGTTCACAGGAGTCTGCAAGGCACCAAAACCCATCCAGACCTGCCAGCACATAAAGTATGAAAGTCTCTACATTCCTGGGAGTGTTTGGCAAGAAGAGAGTTTGAGATGCAGCTTTCCAAGAGAACTCATCCAGCCATCAGGATCAGAGGACCCTGTTTTTTCCAATTTTTGCATTCTCAGGCTAGGAGGAGACCCCTCCTGTCCCCAAGCCCTTTCCCAAAAGGCATAAGATAGATGCAGGAGATGGACCAAGAAGTGATAGACAAGCAAGCCACTTCCCCGGGCAGAATCCACGGGGCCAAGACAGCGTTGTCTGTCTGTCTTGCTGTCATTCTGTTTTTAACAAGCAATCTAGATGCAAATTCTCTCAGAACTACCCATACCAGACCGAATACTTCTCTGCATCAGGTAACAGTGAATGTCTACAAAACGATCTGCTCATGGTTTGAGGTAAGCATGCCCTAGTGAACTAAGTCGTAAGGGCTTACAAAGATTGCTAGTCATTGGCAGCTTAGAGCATGAAATCCAGCAAGTCATTAAAACCACGTGGTTTGTTGGGCTTGACAGGCTTAAAACCAATCTCCTGAATGCCACTTCTTCCACCACTTCCCTCAGCCCAAGCTGCAGAGCCACCACATCTCCTGTCACCCCCAAAATGGGGCTGCTGTCAGCCCCTGGGTGCTATGTGCTGAGGATGAAAGCAGCACAACTTCTAGTCAAAAGGACTCTAGCTGGGGCAAGAGTATGGCCAGGAGCACTGCCAATGCATTTTGGCATGTGACACAAGTGGATTTGTCCCATTTGCACTAGCAGTTTTCAACTCTGCTTTCCGTGGACCCATCGACAGTATTAGCCAGACATGGAATGAGAACAGAAGACTACAGCGAAGCACAATGCAGAACATAAGATGATGGCTCAACCACAGTACGTGGATCTCCATCCCTGCTTCTGCCCAAAATGCACCTCCCCTTCTCCCCCAGAAAGCTATTGGCAGAGACTCAAACTGCATAACATGCAAAACATCTGCTTTGGTGGGTTTCTGACTCACTGCCTGCCCCCCTTGAAAGGATGGCCACAGTCTGGAGACACAGATTGATGCGAAGAGCCACAGCAAAGTCAGTGGGACTATGAGCGAGGACGCTACATCATGAACACGTCTATTATTTATAATGAAATTAAGCTGGCCAAGATAATTAATGTTATTAATATCTGCACAATGATGAGCACAGTATGACTAGATAAATAGGTGGAATTACTTCTTATCTGAAATATCGTCACATTTGACTAGAAGGGTGAACCCAAATATAAACAGAGTGGATAAACAATTTGGTATGAAGTGTTACTGTTGTTTTTAATTATCTCATACCTATATATCAGGTGCTGAAGAGGCACAACTACTCATGCCACAGTCCAGGCTGCTTTGACAACGCAGTCCACACTGCATTCTGCTGGTAATCTTTTAATCCAAGACCTGTCCAGGGGAGGGGGATCTGAGGCAAACTGAGGCATTTTCACTCTGCGGATTTTGCACATTTGTCCCCAGAGCAAAGGCTGGTGCTGGTGGCGCCCGGGCTCGCCACCCCTCCCCACGCTGGGCGCATGCCAGCGCACGGGCTCCCGCGGAGCGCAACGGGGTGCAGAAAGCAGCGAAACACTGACTTGGGACACAGCGCTGTCACAAACTCCAGCCTTCTGTACAGGCACTGAGAGAAGGCACAACTCTACCCCAGCTTCCAGGGAGGAGGAATTTAATCTGCCCTCCTATGAGAAAGGGAGGGCCAGCACTTCCACTTGACCTCTTTAACCTCCTAATCTCCAGGGACATTTGCCGCCCACAACAATACAGCCTAGATGCATCTGCAGACTCACTGTATTTCCTAAGGAGATAGTCACTACAATGCAAATGTTTTGCAGATATGCATCCATCTAATTTATGGAAACAATGGATTCCAGAGAAGCTGACCTAAAAATTCAGTGTAGGCAAACGTGCGTAGCTGGTGCTCAGTAGCAGTGCAGTGACCAAGCGCGCCCACAGATAAGCATCTACAAGTATTGCTCTCTCTAAGTAATTTTCCATCTTTGCATCTTACAGTTTCGAATTAAATCATCTTGAAAGGAGCCATTTGTGCTGAGCTTTTTTTTTCTTTTAAGAGAAAACTAAATTCCTATTTAAAACCACAGAGACAACACAGAGAATAGGATGTAAATTAAACTACAGAAATGTCACTTAAAAATAAATTTAAGGCAAGACTGTACAAATGTCTAGGAAATAAGTCTGAAAACCCAAACCAGTGATCCAGTTTTTAGTCGCAGCAGGGCTAAGCACTGCAGCAAATCCAGCAGACTCCTTAAAAACATGCCCTATTCAACAAACCCTGGAATACACAGCTCACCGCTCAGTATTAAAGAGCCAGCCCAGATTTTTCAACTTTTGTACTTTTGTTCTGAATTTCCTTTTCCTCCCTTTTGTTTTTTTTTTTTTTTGGTTTTATTTTAAGTCAGGATCTTAACAGCACGGTAATGGTGTTTGTGTATGCTTCTTAGAAACCATTATTTGAAGGCAGCTCTTGTTTCATACTCTGTTTATCTTCAAACTTATATTTAGCAGTACATTGTAACAGGGTGAGCTGCTCACTGGTTTATTTTTAATTTGAAGATACAGCCACAAACTATGTTTGTGTGTCACAGAATGTGAAAGTTAACACTGGATGCCAAGAAAGCTTAAGCACTACCAGTTACCAACAAGCTGATAGCATTAAGTTGTGAGGTGATTATAGTTGCTGTTAACTTTGAACACAGATGTGATTTAAAGTGAAGAATAGAACTATTGAAAAAAAAAAAAAAAAAAAACCAAACCCCTGCATTTCTCTCACCAAGCAAATAAGCTACTTTCTAAATTTGAAACAGTGTGCTGGGAAACAAAGGCAGAGCTGTAGCTAAAAAAGGAGAACGCACTGAAAGGAATATTATTAAGTGATTTACCTTGGCAACAGCTTTGCTTTCGGAATTATTGTTGGAATCCTTAATGCCGTTTAATGAGTCTCTCCTCTGTGGGCATGGCTTCTTTTTGCGTGGTCTCCCTTTAAGATTTGGCGCTGAAAATTAATGGAGAACAATTTGAGCACACTGTCTTATACACGGCTCCTTAACAGCTGAAAGCATAATAAATAATTCCCCTACAATCAGTCACAGAAACGTACACATCTGTCTATAGTAAATGCTCATTATGAGGTTCCCATCCTCCATGAGTTACATCTTGACACACTATATGTTTCTATATCATATTCCCCAAGGCTAATCTATTCTACTTTCACATATCTAATTAATATAAAGTCAAACATTGGTCTCCAAAGGACACAGAGAGAAAGCACAAATATTTCTCAATGGTACAAAAAGAACAAAATTGAATATTAATAGGGTACTTTGCATTAATCAGCCTAGTGCATTTATTATAATTATTTTTAATCTTCAATAAGAGTGTTAACTAGCATTTTCAACTTTGGGAAACATCTGTTTTTGGAAATGTTCTGAAATACTGAGGCTCATTTCAGTTCCAAGAAACGTTTATATATCCTGTCACTCTTGTCAAAATTCTTCTAAAAAAAAATTTAAAAAAGAAAGAAAGAAAGAAAAAAAGAAAGCAAACTCAAGTCCTGAAATGGATCAAAAACCTTAGCAAGGAGATCTAGGAGGAGACCAGTGCTAAAATAAGTGATTGATTGTTTTTTACCTATCATACGTATAAATTCACATGAACCACTTTCATTTTTGCCCAGTTCTCAGGATCTTTGGATAAAAGAGCTCTGAAATAGCACATTGACTAAGCCTTAACCATGCAGAGCCATGTTTAGACCGGGATATGGATCATAACAACGACGACAACAAAAATTAGATTTGTCTTTCAATAATGATGTTACAATACAAATTACTATCGCATATTGAAATACTAGATAAAGCAGCTGCTGGTTCATCATTATGTGTCCTGCCTGTTTTCAGATTTAAAAATCAGTCTCCAACTACTACAGCAACGTTTAAAATGATAAACAATCATTAACTAATGACTGTACTGAAGAAGATAATTTGCTATAAACCTTTAATTTCTAGGTAACCATTGTTTTCATTACTTAAAGAGATGATTGGAACAATGTCAGAAATCTAAACACCACAAACCTCTTGAGTGCCTCGTAATTGTTTCTAATCTCACATTTGTCACACAGTAAGCCAGTGGTTTCAGGACATTTTACATTTTAATTAGTTTGCCAACACAATAAAGGGTGCTAATTTGATTTTATAGTTTTAATAACAGTGTCATATTTGGTCCGCTTAAAGAAAAATAAAAGCCATGGGTTTAAGACCAAAAGTCCAAAGGACACATCCTTTTTCTTCCCCCAGTACTGAAACGCAGTAAAAATATATGCACGCGTGTCTGCGTGTGTGCAAGTCCATGTTTGGGTAGGAACAAAAACATATGTTTAACTCCCTGTGGAAATCTCTCCATATATCTCCCATGAAGCACATTCTGCTGCCTGAAAAGTACTGCAGGAAGAAGGTCGGCAGTTGCCGTCGGAGGCTAACATGCAAAAAAAGCAAACAAAGAGATAAAGAAATTGTTACCCATTCCAGCCGCCCAACATCTGCCTGATTTATACCTGCCCCGGGGAGCGCGGCG
>NW_010581937.1:228845-267792 GCF_000705375.1 Tinamus guttatus | reverse complement strand
CCCCAGCAGGAGTTTGGAGGGGCTACATCAGTGCCCAGTGGTGCCAGCCCCTACCAGCGTGTCACTCTACTGTCTTGTGGAGCAGGCAGGTCTCATTTAACCAAAGCTGTCCTGCACAAAAACACTGCCGGCTTGCAAAGCTGCTTACTTCTACAGAAGACACCAAGGCTACTAACTTGGGGGTTTACAAGGAATTGGACAAGAATCCAACATGAATGAAGATCGCAGGCAAACGCAAGCATTTGTAACCGTAAAGAACAAGAGGCATCATCATTACCTAGTGCACATGGCGGGCCTTTGTTTTCAGCTACCTCTTGCTGCTCCAGGTCTGGGGCTCCTGATTGAGGGAGAGCGTGTGAAATGGATATGCCATCAACAGCAAGAGCGACACAAGCCATGACGACAACCATATCGGAACAACTCCTCCCATTCTGGAGCATGTCTTATTGCCAGTTCAGCTGTGAATTCTCAGGGCAAAAGCAGTTATTTATACAGATCTACCCAGACACTCAAATGTTTTTTTCCCCCTGATGCTTGAAGCAGCTCCCGCCCCAGCAGCCCTCGCGCTGCCCGGAAGCGTCGCCTTCGCCCGCCGGTGAGCAGAGGGTGCAGTCTGCTCTTCCCCAGCCGGGAGGGCAGGGACAGGGGAGCTTCACAGGCGGCCTTCGCCTTCGTGCAAACGCTCACACGCACACCTGCCTTTAGAATAAGTATTTAGCCCATGAAGTGATTTAACTGTTCTCACTAATGTGAAAGTGAGATTAAATCGCTTGGTTCTTCTTCGATGGAAACTGTATCTCACCTCCACCTCCCCAGACTGTGGTTAGGGTCTGTGGTGCTAAAACACCAACAATGTCCCATGTGTTTTTATCATAAACTGACAATCCCAACAGGTTAAATGCAAAAACTGTGTTGTGTGTGGCACAGAGGGTTATCTGCCAACGTGGATTGAAAAATCGTCACTGACTTAAATTTACCCCAGAAAGAAGCTGATCCAGCAGTCTAGATGTTCGAAGCCTGTTTAAGTGACCTGTCTAGTGACCACCATGATCAAACAACAGGAATCCACAGGCACCTGCTGCAGTGAATTAATGAATGGATGTTGGAGACAAGCCACACTCAGCAGCAGGCTCTGACCCAAAAAGGGGAAGAGAACAGAGGAAAAAAAAAGCAATAATGCTGTTTAGACAAACTAGATCTTTCCAACAAGCTGGAGAACACCTCCATACTGCAGAACCCACAGAACAGCATCACTGCTCAAAACCATCATCCTCTTGGCCTCCAGCCTATATCCGCACTGGGGTATTGCAAGTGATCAGGAAGGGACAGAAGGTGAGGACATGGAGAGACCTCCATTGCCACCTAGTCAGAAACCTGCAGGGCTGTGGCCACTGTTCTCCTTCCATTACCGCCTTCAGGTGAGGTTTCTGGTTTAATCAAGTTAGTATTACATTAGAATTACCTCTTTTTTTGGAGAGTGATTATTATCAGAAGCTCAGTGAGCTCAATCTTCCCCATAACACTGTTCTCTAGATGCACATGTTTTGACTGATGTCAAAGATATGTTGTTATAGGGAGGGTGTTAAAAAAAACAGTGGCCTTTACATAGTTGAGGTCAAGCTATGTTGGCACTTTGTCAACCTCAGTGGTGCAGCCAAGAGCTTTTAATGAGCAAGGAATGCATTACCTCATTTGTCATACCTGGATCACTTACTCATGCTGAGTCCAAAATAACCTTGGACCTTATTGGCTGCTCAACAAACTATGGAAGTAAACAGTCCTGTACTCATGCCTGAAACATGCACCTTTTTCTTGCTCAGTACGCACTACTTACTCTAGAGAACATCTAACCAATTGTAACGCTTGTGATCAAAGTTCCTGTCCTTTTCAAGCCTCTCTAATCTCCATAACTATTTCCTGATACGACTTCTGACCTTGGTTTGCAAGTCCTACAGTTTCTCCGAAAAAATCTTGAAAATTAGGAGAAAAAAGGAAAAGGAAAAGAAAGCCATCACTGTATTTTGCTGTCAGAGGAATGTGCTGGGATAGCTGTTCAGCATTGCTAATGCGCTTACAGCCCAGGCTGCCAACCAAACCTGGGCTGCCTGTTCTTTTTATGACCATGCTACCATCCTGTGGAAGGATGGAAAGAAGGGAAGAACCAATGATATTTCTGCCAACCACAAGACTACGACTATGCAAAAAACAGAAATGAGCTTGTCAAGTTGTCTAGGACCATCACCAAAGAAGGGACAGAGGAAGACTTGGGCCCACATCCAGGGTGGGCCTACAAAACTGAGCAAGCGCTGAACATGCAAGGTGAAGAGTGCAGCCACACGGGAGGTAATTATAAAGCTGAGATTAAGTGGAGCACTTGAGGGTGTGAGGAGAAGGTGGTGAACAGGGCTGTATTAGAGTGTTGGGCTCAGAAGAGAAGTGTGCCTGTGGGAGACAAGCCACAGTTCACCTGACCTGATGAACATATGAACACTGTCCATCATGTAGGACACAACTATCTCCTTGCAGAATCCCTTTGCACTGGACTAGTCCTCCACCTTCATGCATCTTCCTTTTTTTTTTAAAAAAAAAAAAAAAGAAAAACAGGTATACCAGAATGCTTGGCACTAGCTGCAAAGCCACCAGAGGGCACAGAGCAGATAAAGCACTGCTTCCTCCTAGGTGGCATGTGATCATGGGGCTCTTTATGATTTGGGTGCTAAATGCAGGCTGCAGGTGCCTGGGCATCAATGTAGGCATGGAAAGAGAGGTTTCCAGAAAACCTGCAAACCAACCATGCTGACTGGAACGTGGCAAATAGTTGGTGTCTGGTGATGTCCCTAGAGCAGTCTGGCAAATGCTAGTTCTTGGCCAGAGAACATGCTTACATGTTGCACCTTTTAAAACGTAATGAATAGAAAGTTAACGGTTTTAATGGCTTTAACACTTACCCCCCTAGGGGGCTTCTGGCATTCTGCAGTATCCGAAAGTCAGGAAAAGCATATGGCTGCTTTTAAGCACACTCGCAAAACTGTGTGAAGCTTAGTAAATTGCACATACTTTTCTGGAGCATCAGCTGCTGCCTTGATGGCCTCTACTCCATCGCCTTGCTTTCCCTCCTTCACCTTGCAGCCTTTTCTGCACTGAGTTCAGAGTCTTATGTTTAACTTATTCTCTCCCCATCCCTAGAAGTTTATTGAAAAGCTTCTCCCTCCCGGAGACCGCACCCGAGTTGGACACGCAGGGCCAGGACACACCGAGCGGCATCGGTGAGGAGACAAGTAGCAACCAACCTAATATTGCATCAAAGAGACAGCAGCTAAAGCACCAAGTAAATAAAGCTAAGGATTATTTCTCAAGGATCAGACCAGAATAAAAAAAAAAATCAGACCTTTATTTAGGAAACAACATTATCGATTGAATTTGGGGAAAACCTGACTATGACCTTAGCAGTCAGCAATGAGCACCTACCAAGAGAGCTACACTCCAGCTGATCTCTTTTGAAGTCACACACCCACATCTTTTTCCTACCGAGCTGCACAGAAATCAATTTGAGTATTAAACATATTTTTACTTAAGCTTTCTAAATCCCAAAATGTGTTTATTCCTTTCCATAGCTTACATGCTTTGTGGTTTTATAACCAAACACGTCAATTTGAAATGGAAACTCCAGGAAACGGCAAACAACCTTGCTAGGGACACAGAGGATCCTCATTGCTTTCTAACTCGCTACCTCAAAGAGAGGACTTGTGTAACTACTTCTGAGAGTCTTGTTTTGGAAATGAGATATCCCATGCTCCATGTGGGGAAAATCAATTTGCTACCTCTCTAAAGAAAACATTCCTCCTTTGGAAGGGACTGAAACAGCCCCTTCCTTGTGCGGATTAATGTGGAGACACATGACTTGCTGCAGACTGGAGTTTGACCCCCCTCCTGCCCAGACAAACTCTGAAGAAAGTAAAAAGGTGGTATTTTGCCTGGATTCCTGCTCTGATTATTACTGTTTTAATATAAAAGATAGATAGATGCACTGCAGATACCAGGTTGAGTAATCGTGCCAAGAGGTGAATGTTTTTAGTTTCTTTTGAAGGTAGTGACCAGATTCAGGACCATGCTTGTGGTCTTGTTTTCTTCATTTGGAAGCTAAGACTTCTGTATGGGCTTCGTTTTGCTTTTCTGACAAAATTAAGTTCTGAAATTGAAAAAATTTTTTTTTCTGGCAAAAATCCATTCATATAATACATGTCATAAAGCACAGAAAATTGAAAAGGGAGGCTAACAACTCCAGAGAAAAATGTATTTGTCTATGCATGACAAATACATGAAATTCAAGCAGTTTTCAGAGCAGATTAAAATAATAAATAAATAAATAAATAAAGCCCCACAACATCCCAGTGTAGGCCTACTACTGACTACAGATGACAGAATTGTTATTAATGATTCCAAAAGAGGCAGAGGTGTTTGGTAAATATTTGCTCCATATTTGCAAAGAAGCCAGATGATACTCTCGTACAGGAATATAATTAAAGCCAGCCAATTGACTTGGCTTTGCAGAAAACAGTTCCTAAAACAACACAAAAGAAAACAAACAAAACATCACATTTTGTACGTGGAAACAACAAGCTTGATTAGGAAAACAACTGTACCCATGTCACTTACTGAGATTTTGGTTAAGACATTTCACTTAATACTAGGTAACATTTTTCCCCTGGGCTATTCACACCTTGGTCTCCGACCATGCTAAGAGCTGACCACTACCACGACATCACGATTCTCCATGTGCCTAACGAGGATTTCAGTCTCAAACAACAAAACCGCCCTGCATCGGTACAAAGCGCCACATGTTTGGATGGCACCACCAGATCAGAAGCGGGTCCATCAAGTTTCACTTTCCCTTGGAAAGCCATGGCCCCTCTGCAGCCTCTGAGCCCTGCTCCCCCATGCCACGTCCCAGCCAGTTGCATCCTGTGGAGTATGGTTTCCATGCAAGGGTCATGGCAAGGCCCAGGGAAGGGCAAATCTGACTCCTGGGTTTAAAAAAGAGGGAAAAAAGAAAGCAAAGGGAGCAAAGAATTAGTGGGCCCAAATTGATTACGCAGCAGCCAAGACAAAAGCGGTGCAAAGCCAGCAGCGAGGAGGGGGGACGCACAACCAGGCTGTGCAACCAGCCCATCTCCCCCAGCTCAGCAGAACACACACGGTACCAAGAGCAACAAGCTTCCCATTAGCAAGCTTCAGAAAATAAAAGGCAAATAAGAACGCGTAGCAAATCTTAAGGCGACGCTCCTAGCAATATTTCTTTTCTCTCCAGCAAAAGCTCGCGTTTGTTAAACTGCTGTCTAGCAGAGTCAGCAGTACCCAATGGAGACGTGACCTACATACCTCAGAAATACAATAGATATGTAACCAGTCATATCCATGTAGGTAGACAGATTAGACAGTCTAATAGACTGATAAAAGATGGACACTATGTATGAATCTAAACAGACAGAAATTCATACGAGAAGCATAAAATGGAAGGTTTCCTGAAACATTGCTTTTGGGAGTGACAACAGCAGGTAGGAAGCTATGATCGCCCCATTGCGCACAACATGGAATGAGAAATATGTTATTTAAACCCCCTGCATTTCCATCTTGCAGCAGATTATTTAAGAACACAAAATCACTTCTTTTAAAGGATAAGAATCCTATAATTTTTTTTTCATTACAGTCTATCACTGCACTGCAAAGGAACCGTAATTTGTTAGACATACTCAACTGCGTGAAGATATTAGCCAAGCAACATGCAGACACTACAGAGCAAGCTCCCGCCTTGATATCTACCTTTAACTTCCACCACGCTGAAGGCTGCTGAGGAGAACCAGGGGGAGAAGGGGAACAGCAGCAGCATCCTAAATCCTGCTCCTCTGGGCCATCACCAGCCTCAGTGCATGTATTTTTTTGGCAAGGGCCTTTGAAAAGCTCCCGTGTGTGTGGGCACCCTGTTGTGATGCACAGAGCAGGGGCAAAAAATAAAGATGACCTTGGACAGAAACTCTGAGCTGCACCCCATGACCCTGGGGATCTGCATCCACCCGCAACGGTGCAGTCTTGGGTGTGAATACGATGCTGGTTTGCACTGCTGGACCAGGGGAAAAAAATGGTGTTTTTTCACCCCTCACTGCTTTGCCAGGCCGCATGTTCATGGAAGGAGAGCCCATGTATCTGCTGTGATCTGTAAGATGGTGTTTTTAAAGTCCTGATGGCAATCTCGCTTACCCAGGTTTAAATGAGTGCAAACCCAAAGAGCTAAGTGTAATCACCCCGAAGGTAAACACAACAAGAATCCAGTCCTTCTTGGCATTGCAGTCGCAGGAAATCTTCAGCACTCCAAAAAAGCCAAATAAAACTGAGCGACAGTCATTAATTTATCAGAGCAGGGCAGGGTTTAAACTAAATATGAAGCCCGTTGTGCAATAGTCTTTTGTAGTCAATGCTGGTTCTTAGGAAATTATCTGCGTGAATTAAGTGGAGAGACTATTAAACAATTTACACACTTCCTTGTGTTTCAGATGTCTAATTATAGCCGTGTTTGTCTCTCTCCACAGCGCTGTTTTATACCACATGGTATGCATATTTCAGCATCTAGCATTATTAACTCATGACCGACTGTCAGTTGATCATTATCTAACACATGGGGTCTACAAAAAAGCCTTATTTGGGCAAAAGCGGCCTTCTGAACTGCTCCGTCTATATTTTCCCGCAGAAGAACTTTATTTGGATTATTATTTGCTGTCAATGGAAACTCGGAGGTTACATATGTGAAATCTGCAGACAGGAAAATAAATCCTTACCAAGTTTAAACACTTAGTTGATATTAAAACCATCTCCAGCTTTGTTGGTTTAAAGAAACTCTCAGTTGCCCTCTAGTGTTGCACATCTGCCATGCAAGGCAGGAGGAGGGAAGGGTGTTAGCAAACACAGCCGTGAACCTTACCCAGAGTGAAGGTCGCAAAATTTAACCTAATTTAGTATGACGTGATTTACTATACATGTAATATTTCTCGTAAAAGAATGAGGGGGCAAAAGCTTTTAGCTTTTGGTAGTTTCGCTGCTTTTGTGCGTTGGAAACAACGCTTGCGTAACGTTTGTTGCTTTAATTGCGGTGTGTGACACGCTGATTTTATGAGCTCGAATCTCTGCAATCATTCTGCTTACTGCACTCTATAAAGTTCATTCATAACTAAAAATAGCCTAATGTACAAACTGATTTAGCATTATACTGAAGCTAAGGAACATAGGGAGTCTGCAAGAATTCCCTAATATGGAAGAGAAGCTGAGTTTTCAAAAGAAGCAGTTTATTTGTTCCTGAAAATGGACAACATATGTAAAAGATTTAATATACAGAACCAGGTGTATATATAGCATAGATCTTCATATGTGCCCATTTTTGTTCTATATAAAGACTTTATACAGCCTGAAACTATAAATTTAATAATAGATTACTAAATTAAGTCTGTACAATCACTTCATAAAAAATATCATTTCAATTTAAAATACAGCTGTAGGGGTTTGGACAATTTCCTGCATAATAGAGGCCCATCCCTGAAATGTAAATAACACCGGTATTAAAACAAGTCAATCAGGCACATCAGGAAAAAAAAAAGTACGTGAAAACATAAATGCATTTTCCAGCCTATCCTAAGTAAGGATGCCAAACCTTTATTTTATCTGAATGCTGCTTTGATAAATCACTATTGCTTTAGGAGCTTTTTTTTTTTTTTTTTCCCCTCCTAACGTCCTGCTTTCCCTAACAGAAATCCAGAGCTGATTAAGTCTTAGCGTTTTGACTGTTAACAACCCAACAGGGTTTTGCAACAAGAATTATTCACTTCTTTCCTGTGTACCGTCAGCATTCCTAAAATAATGTTACTATAAAATTAAACAGTGTACTCTTCAGAAACACATGACGTTGCCTCTTCTGTTTTTTTCAACTGCAGTTGTGCAATTGCAAAAGTCTCTTCTTTCTCAATGCCTTTCCCTAAATGAATACCTTTGACAGTTACAAGATTAAAAAAACTAGCTATTTTTTTTTTTTGAGACTCATAGGCCACCCGTAATATTATTGACTGATTACACAGTAAAAATGGCAAACATTGCTCTATTTGGTGTATACCCTGAGTTAATTATAAGACTTTCTCTTTTTAATTTGACAAGACTGAAATATCACCAGAAGGACATATGGCAATTTGAAAAAAAAAATACAACTAGGGAAAAGGCGAAATGAACATTTAAGAAGACAAATGACTGCATTTGCATAACCAGGTATGGCTGAAGGCCGCTCCTTCCCCTGCGGCTGCGCGGCGCTTCCTGCGCGCTGAGGCCCCGGCTGCAGAGCTCGCGCCCCTCGCGGGGACCCTGCGGGCTGGCGGGAGCCCTGTGGCCCCGGGGCAGCCTCTGAGACGCACCTGGCGGCACCTGGGAGGGCCTTCCCCTTGCGCGGGGTCCTCCCTTCCGACAAGGCCCCGCTCCACAGCTCGGAGCCCAGCTTTTCCCAGCGGCCTCCCCGCGGACACGGCCGGAGCAGGCTCTGCTTAGGCAGCCTGAAAAAGTGACACGAACGGACAGAGCTTCTGTGTATCCGGGTTTAAACAGATATAAAAATAAGTTCTTGATAAATCAGCACCTCTCCTGGATTTCCATGCGCGCTCCTAAGGAGATCTGGACTTCTGCTGCGGTGAATATGCAGATTCATTGACCCAAGAGATAAATATTGACTGAGGAAAGCAAAGGTCAAACCAGTCAATATTTACTCAAGAAACTCTACATCTTGATGTACTGTAACACACACTCCAAATGTCTTCATCAGATATCTCTGGAGATCTCTTGGTTATGAGCAAGGCTTTCAAAAGTACCATCTTTTCTCCTTAAAACCCCCCTTCCCATAGCACCCAGCCTCTGCGCCGGCGCAGCAACGCTCCCTTCCCTCTCTCTCTCAATTATCCATAAAAAAGGCTGAAATTTACTTCCAGCTCCAGTTTCACCTCAGGAATGACTTTGGGACAATGTCAATCGAGACCTTTGTTTAGAGTCACTAACAGTCCTGCAGCAAGTCTATTAGTCCTGTTACTTATCCAGGGTTTCAAGCTCATGGCCTCCGTTCAAGGCCTCTTCAGCCACGCCGCTTTCGCCTGAAGCCACAGTGTAGCTGACTCCTCTTTCCACAGCGCAGGGTTGTTTAAAACAAAAATTCCAAGGAATTTACAAAGACTTAAGTTTTTCCAAAGATGCCCGAGGAAGGCAGACACCCAAATCCTCTGGCATTTCAACGCGGTTACTCACTCGCTTCCCTCAGGCACCTTCAAACGGCCGCTCCGAGCGCCCACGGAGGTAGCTGGAGGTAGCGGCTCAGCCCGCTCCTCCACCACCACCCGAGTTCAGACCCTCGAATGTGGCAGGTGAGCTCCCACCTCTAACCTCTGCGCTGCCAAACGGCCAAACACGGCCGAGTTTCGCCGAGGTCGAAGGCAGCAGAAGGCCTCCCCCGCGAGCGGCCTTGTGCTGCTGCTGGGAGCCAGACCTTGCCCAGAGCTGGGCAGGACTCCCCACGCCCAAGGGGCGAACAGCCCCAAAGACCCACGTGCCACGGGCAGCTTTTCCCACCGTGCTGGGACAGGTTCATTGCTTCCTTTAAAACACTATCAAACCTGCCTAAAAAATCCCCCAGCTTCTGGCCTCTTACGCAATCCCTAATGTGGAACTTAAGTTTAAATTCAGAGACCAATTAAAAAAAAAATCAATGAAATGCTTTTATGAAACAGGAGATTGATCTGCAGCTTAAAACTTCCAGTAATGTAATATTTTAGAACTTTAATAAATAATGCTTTTATCTTGATTGCAAAATAATACCCTGCCATGACAACACGGAGCAGAGGTAGGAAACTGTTCGACAAGAATTAAAATGTCACACTTTGCACAGAGCGCAGCATTACAATTATTGGTGAAACACATTTTTCAAACTTGTTAACACAAAATTAACAATTACATACATCACTTAATTCTATAAGTGCATATCCCTTGAAGTGCCCATTAGCTAACCATGCCTAGTTCAGTTTTAATATACATGCAGGCTTTGTAGCACAGAGGGGATGTAACTATGCGAGCGCTGGCACAGTAAACCCTGAAATGGCAAGTGCTATTAAATTGAGATGCAACCACGTTGAAAGGGAAACATTAACAAACAGCAGACAATTGAGAAGAAAATACAGGGCGCTTGTGTTCTCATACATGTGCTTCAAAACCTTATATAACTATTCATTGTCTATTGCATCTGGCCATGGGCCCAGTTTGTTCTATGCTATACTATACTAATTTTATAATAATAAACTGTTACACAAGCTTTATGCAGTCATGCATATGAAGAGGTTGTGGAAGACATTACACTTGATTATCTTTCACGCAAAGACACCATCTTGAAATTAAACACAGCCTGGCAGAAATATGGATGAGTTTAAAAAAGAAAACCAATGCAAGTAAATCATTAAAAAATAAAAGAAGAGGAAAAAAAAATCCTTTCAGAAAAGATAGGTTAGACTTGAGAAGCTTTTCCTCCTCTGAATCTCACCTTCGCATTACACGTGACAAATGAATACGACTAATCCCATAATACAATGCAAGAATCTGCATGTTCCTGGACTAGATTCATTTGAAGACAATTGCTGATTTTGGAAAAAATATGTTTTTTTTTTAATACACTTCTTTTTGGTAAAAGTAAGGTAAAGCAGTTTACAAAGCCAAAAGGAATGCGTGAAATAGCTGGAGTTTAAAAACCCTTTCTGCTGTTGTTGCTTTAGCATGAACCAACACGAACCACTAAGATGCTTCAGTTAACATTCATCTGTAGCAGAAAACATTTCCTAGGATAGGAGTCGGAAAAGTTGGGGATGAGAGAGACGGGGCACAGAGGAATCTACACAGCACGAAGCAGATGCAATCCAGAGAAGTCATTTCATATTCCACATTTGTCTATGGAATTGTCTGAGAATTTTCTGCTGGACATTATTTCCGAGTTTATCACAGTGGTGCAGAACTGGCTATATTTAGTCACTGACCAGTGCCAGAAAACACTACCAGACTATAGGATCATGGCATATTTTAAGTCTGATATCTCATCAACCATTAAGGCCAGAAATAAATGCTTTTAACTATCAGAAAGAGTGAAACACTCAGATCTCCAAGATAGATGAGTGATTTTTCTCAGCTCTGCTAAGTCACAAAGTATCAACCTCAAAAGTGACATTATTCTGATTGCCATTGTGCATCTTCTGCTTCCCCATCACCCCCTACATATTTTGATTTCAACGTTTGAACATCTAATCTAAAAAAAATCCACTAAAGTTAGTGAACCAGCATTTTATGTGGGGCCCCCGAGGCACTTCCACACACAAATAGCAGCAGCACACACCAAAAGCGGAGCACCGGCAGTCAAGTGGCACGGGAGTCAACGGGCGCAGGAGCAAATCCCCAAAAGCTTCAGCACCAGATTCCCATCTAAATTACATCAGTGTAAATCCCAAATAATTGACTCTGGTGGATTTACATGAGTGGAACAGAGATGGCAATCTTGCTCTTAACCTTTACTTTTGAAGTGGAGATGGCCAAAACTATGATTTTCTATCCAGCGGGAGAAAGACAGAGTTCCACCATTTGCTTGTGGTCTAATCGGGACGGGCCACCCCAAAAGTTCCGAACACCACCAACGGGCACCGACGGGACGGCACAGCCCCGCGGCAGCACCACCAAATGGAGCCCAAGCAGGCGCCGGGGCCGCCGCAGCGCCTGCCGCTGCTGCCGAGCCGCCCAGCGCGCAGGGATGCTCGGCCTGCCACCCCGGCAGCCAGCACAGCCCCACGGATCCTCCAGCTCCCCGGCTCCGCGAGCGGATGCTCCCGCTCATTCATCGCAGCCTCCTCTGCTCTCCCGAATATTTCTGATGGTTGCTAGGCAACTATTGTTGCATACATGCATGAGGCATTAATTGTCTGCGCACTTTAAAAGAGGAAAATTCTTTAAAACTGAGGACATCGCCATACCAAAAATAGGATATTTCCTTTACAAAGGGCAACACTCGTGGCTGGGAATGTGGATGGCTGCAGCATGTCAGAGGCTAAGTGAGTCACAGAGCTTACTCATATTCGGCACACATCACAAAAGAAGTATCTTCGGGGGACGTTATTTTATTATAAAGTTTTATTTTAAATAAAGCGCTTCAGATCTTGTTTCATCTTCTGACTGCTGTCATTGGGAGACTCGGTGCACATTTTCACTATGAAATTAATGGCTCTGGGTCCCTCCGCCGCTGCAGCCGGCGTTAGGGTGAACGTATCGGCTCGCGATCCTCTACACCCAAAATGGCACCGGCAAGTTTTCCTCTTTGCCACACTTCAAAGGATACTATAGTCTCACTGCCGATGCCAAGTGCTCTGCGCTTCTTACCAGTAAATGTGGATTTCATTTTATAGGGTCTTTTTTTTCCAAAATACATTCCAATGTCATGATCAAGCTCCAAAGACAGTAAACACAGACTTCCATAAATTGACTTAAACTTCTAAACTAAACAACTGTGAGGATTTGCAGCTAGGTAATTTTGTTTTTTCTTGTTTTATAACAAACCCACGTCTATTGTAACTAAACATTCACAATGTACATGCATTCAACCTAATTACAGGGTGCCTTTCAAAACAACCAACACCAAAAAAAGCCCTAAAGAACCATCATTTTTTTGGTAAATCGGAAAAATGATTATGGTTCATTGCAAAATCAGGATGGTATAAAGGAATGAGGGTAATTGTACTACTAATTCTGAGGTAAGAGCTGCTAAAGACCCCAAGTATAATCTTCTCTCTGTTTTTCAAACTTGTGTTCTGCCTCTGTAAAAATACATAATGGGACACAGGCTCATCTAAGTAAGGTTCAGCTGAGGTTACGAGTCCTGAAAGATGAAGTGACTTATTTAATTTCTTAAGTGAGAAACAGAATCAACACCTACTCAAAGTAAACATACCACCCATAGTAAAAATTGTTTGCACTGAGAAATTGACTTTTTATATTGCAGTTGCGAGCCCAGAACAGTGCAGACTGTACGGGATGGCTCCTTAGTGCCCTCCTGATCCAAGTCCAGCAGCGACTGTCAATGCCCCCCATGGCCGTACAGTGATCATCACCATTAGCCTCTTCATGTATTTTCTTACCCTTTCTGTGGGCTGAGGCTGCTGATTTCAAATAAAATCCTCCCCATCTATTACTCACTTGTTGCAAACACCTGCTTTATAATTAACATGCTTTTTGACGCTATTATGCAAAGAGGTAAATGTGCCCTGAAATGTCTGTGAAGGATCCTTAAAGTTCACACGTGAAGTCTGTGAAGGATCTTAAGAGTGTGCAATAGCATATTTAGGTGAACACACAGTGCTCTGATGAAGGTCCTCCAAGGCAGGCAGCCCTTTGTGGTGGGACTGAGACTGGAAAAACAAGGATGAGATTCAAGACACAAGGTATTAGCGGCCACCAAGGCAGGCCTGGGCAAGGAGGCTACAGGGTTCAGTCCCTGCCTCACCTCCTGGGTAATCCTGCACAGGTCGCTGTCTAGTGCTTGGAGCATAAACAACTTCTAGGAAGATTCTGCTTTACTGTAGAATGCAGATTAGATCCAGCAAATCCTACCTTTGCTGGCCCACATGCTACAAATGACACATACTAATAGAGTAACAATAGAGTAACTAATAGAGTAGGTCCAAAACGAGACAGGAGGGGATTTCTGCCTTGAAGACCTATCAACTTCAGAGCGACCGTCAGATGAAGACAGCATCTTTTGGCTGAATACGGATCGTGTCTTCTTAAAGCCAAGCAATAAAGAACCTGCATTATTCCTAGCTATTTCTCTTCCCATGGTTAATTACCCCTCACTGTAAAATAATTGTGTCTCATTTCCAGCATAAATTTAGCTGTTTCAACTTGGAAGCACTGGATGCTGCTTGGTACCAAATGGAGGAGCGCTCTGCAGCCCTCCCTCGCGTACACGGAGGGGACTGACATCCACCCGTGCTCCGCTCGCGGCCAAGCCTGCTGTGCCACAGACCCTGCTTTGGATCTTTTCTTAACCCTATCCCGTACTGCAACACGATGGGCAAAGCAGAGGCATGAGAAGCGAGTGCAGCCGAGCTGAAATTGGGAAAAATATCTTTAATAAAGTATTCCTGCTCTCCCGTGATCCTCTGCAGCCTGCAGTTCGAAATAATACATTTGGGTATTAGCGGTGCAGTTATCCCGTCAAATTGTATCACCCTTTTTGCAGTGAGCCATAATCATTTGACTGACTTACCAAAAATGTTAGCTCTTAGGGGTTTTGATAATGATTTCCTCTAGTGCTGTATGCAGCAGTAGTAACACCTCTCTATTTCTTCTTAGTATTCCCCTGCTTATTCATCTAAAAACCAGGTTTGCTCTCCTACCCTAGTCAATTGGTTATCTATCATTACCCTCAGGTAATTTATGGCATTAAGACCAACACAGCAGCCCTGAGGCACAAGAAGTGCTTGCCTGAACACTGAAAGACTAAGATACAGCTATATATGTCCAAGCCCAAACTTCAGCTGAAATCAAAACTCTCACTGCTTCACTGGCTTTTGGCCCGTAATGGGCAATCAATCTATAAAGAAACATTATATAAAGATCTAATTGCTGATGATAAACCTAGAAAAAAGCAGTACTTCTTTTTGAGCTAGATGCTGCCAGTTCTTTTTCTTTCTTTTTTGCTTATTCGCTACTTCGGCCTAAGAAGCAAGGCCATGCTAAGCAGCCAGCAGCTGTCTCCAGGGGTGCTCATCCCATGGGAGCCCACGCGGGTGCCTCCCCTCGCAGCCACAACTAAAACGGGCTGCCGGGCGCTCCCTTGCTGTTGGCATAAGCGAGACCCACTGCACGCACCCACCACCATCGGTCTGCTCAGGGTTACACAGATGTGACAGGCTAATGAGACCTTCCTCAAACTGCACCAGTGCCAACAGAGAAGAAGGATCCTCTGAACCAACCCTGCTGCTCTCACCTGATCTCAGGGGGTGAAGATCACAGCAAAACTTTCTAATGCCCTCCCCTGTGCCTCTTTTGCCGTTCGCTTTAGCAACGGACACAAACCCATTCGAAGAATCCAGCCACGTGAATTTAAAATCTGCAGAAATCTCATCTACCAGTAATTGCTACTGGAATATTTAAAATTTTAAAAGAAAACAACCGCCAAACCAAACAAAACGCCATTTTTCAATTAATTTTCTTCCTCTGATTCCTCCGCACATTGCATCATCTCCCAATTACTGTGATTTTGCTGAGTGTGCCAGTTTCTTAAAGACACAACTATAAAATGTATGGACTAATTGTTGAGCCGAGCCGGGGAGCTATTAAAACTGCAATAGTGCAGCACTTCCACTGCGAGTCTATTATTTCTACATGATTGGCTTTGTACAGTCCAACTCATGCAGGGAAACTCTTAGATAAATTAACTCCTTCGTTTTGCCATAAACATCAAAGGGAGAATTAAAGGAGAACGAACAGTATTTGCCCCTCCTATTTAAACCACGATGCTCATAACACCCATGCATGTTCCTGGAAAATTACGAATTATTTAAATGGAGAAACTCATTTGCTGCTTTATCAAGACCGTAATACATAAAATTTGGCTCCAGCATTATCTCATTTTCCCATTTCATGTTTCCCTGTTACCTACATGGCAGGGCATGTTTACAGAACTTTATAACTATAATACACAATCCAGTCATTTCTAAACAGCGCTATAAGAGTAAGTCTGAAATGTACACATTTTAAAGATTATTTAGTGAACACCAAACTCTTTCCCAGCTGTTTTACATTTTGAATTTCCCAATAAATGAATAACATACTAAAAAAGCAAACAAGATCTGACATTATTTAGTCTAAGTTTCTAAAATGGCGTAACATCTGTAGCTAAAAACAATTTTGAATAACTATATTTAACTGTAGCAGTATCCTATTATTCCGAGCCCGTTTTCCTTGCAGACTGGGTGACTTAACGCCATGTTCAAACACTTCTGCTAATTGTTTGGCCCTTTCACCAGCCAAACTGCAGCAAAGAAACGGGGGCTGGGGAAGAAATCTGCACCCGTATCTTTTATACACCCCCATGTGACCCAGCCTGATGTCTGTGCGGGGCCACCAGTGCTCATCGACACACATCGCTCCGAACGGCTTCTCCGCCAGCAGCAAGTTGACCTTCCACTACTCGCTGCTGCCATCGCCATTAAAATCCCCATGACATCGGCTCCGCCGCTCTCTTTGACCACCTTTTAGCTGCTTTGGAAATACCAAATACCCATTCATTAAACAGCAAAGTTTGCTACGTCCTTACGTAATGGTAGAGTCCCTTTTGCCTTGCCAGCAGCTCGTGAAATGCCTTTGACTCGTGAAGAAACAGAAAAAACAAGAGCAAAGCCCCTCCTCCCCCGCCACACAGCTCCAAATCCGGACTGCTCACTCCTTCCCCGGGAAATCAAGGCTGGGGCCTAATATTAAAAACGCTGCCGCACCCAGGCCAGTTTAGCTCCCTTCCCTGTTTGCCTTATGAAAACGCGGATGCCACAACCCGTGCCAGGGTGGCCCCACGCGCGGCCGCCTGTCGAGGGCACCTTTTGCCTCGCCACAGGCCCAGGCCGGCCGCGCGCGGGGACAGCGGCCGCGCTGCTGCCACAGGGCTTCCGCTCCCCGCGGCGGCGTCGCCAAAACCGGGAGTCCCACGGAGCGAGATGCGACTGGAGATAAAGAGGCTTTGATCGCGTTTATGGTGCTCAAACGTAGATGGGCAGGGAGGGGGGGGAAACTGCGCTTTTCTTTTTAGTTTTTATGCCCAGCAGTTATCAACTAATTACATGTTAAGAGAAAGAAAAAAAAAAAAGAGAAAGAAAAAAAACCCAGAAAAAGTTCACATGAGTCATTTATGTGTTTTCATTCTTTGTAAACTTTCTGGCACACCCTATATGCTTCATTTCTTGCTTTAAATAAGTAAGTACTGGAAAATATGCTCAGAATTTGGAGCTAAGGGGAATGACATATTAATTCAGAGTTTGCTTTGTGTAATTTTGCTTCGTCCAGATTTGAAATGAAACTTTAGGGAAACTTAAAATTCGCCTGCAGCCGGTAACTTACAGGCCCCTTCACCCACAGTATCTGGACGTTAACAGCTCTTCCTTTAAGCAACAACAGTGAGTAACATCATTAGGTCCTGTGGTAGCCAGGGATGCTCCCACGAGCCTGAGTAGTCAGGGACCTGGAAGCACGAACTCAGAAGGGGGGGGAAAAAAAAAAAGAAAGTAATGAGTAACAGTTACGGTTCCTTAAAATGTGTACATTAACCTCGGTATTGGGAAACTATTTGCTTTGTAGCAGCAGTACCCTCTGATAGAAATAACAACAAATATTTTGGAAACTCCATCCAAAGCCAAAGAGAAATTGCCCAAGTGCCCCCGCACACGAGCTCGGCGTCTCCGCGTGCCTCCCCAGCAGCTCAGGTAAGCTTACAAATGGCCTCTACCTAAAAGACCATTAACTAAAATTACATTTGTTTTTATTGAAAGACAGCCTCAAGTGCTGACATGTAATATATGACATGTGATACATAATAATACTCTTAAACCAGTTCTGACATAATATCTCCCAAGGCATAATAACCACAAATGACTGCTTTAGTTAAGAACTAGCCAGAAGCAAAATAGATCCATGTAAAAGTAGCTTTAACCATAAATACCTCAACAATATTTTATGTCACTTTGTAAAAAAGTTAAAGGAGTCCCATAATAATTAACAACAAAAACTTCATGTTCTTTACAATTGTATGGCGGTTGTGAAAGGTTATTTCATAGTCCCGCAGCTGCCAATGCTGTAAATTATGCAGGCACCAAGAAGCATTAAGGAGAAATAATAGCAATTTAAACTAAGGGCTGACGTAATTCATGATAAACAGTCGTTGGAAAATATTACAATGTTGTCTTTTTTGAGTGGGTTTATTCAGAAGAATGTGACCGTACTCTGACAGAAACCACTTCTTGCCAGTGCGCCGGCGCTGCCGGCCCCGCTGCTCCCTGGGGCCCGGCCACTGCTGCAAAGCGCCCAGGATCCCGCAGGGAGCCGGGCCGGAGCCACGGACCCCCAGAGGTGCCGCCCGTGCGGACCGAAAATGAAAATAAAATGAAATTTTGAAAAAGACAGTTCCCGGCTGCAAAAATGCTACGAGCGGCGCTTTTGCTATGGTTTACAAAAAAAGTGGAGCTCATAGCATGGTTTTGGTAGTCAAGTCATAAAACTATGGAGCGGAAATCCTAGAGATGAGGAGGAGATGCTTGGTCGTGTGCATCTACCGGCACGTTGGCTCCACTTCTACAGAGCGAAAAAATAATCTATCTTAATATTTATCGTGGTTACAGCTATGGCTGCTAAAGAAAAGGCACAGTAATAAGGCAAAAAGAAAAGGGCATTTGTTTCTCCTGAAGTTCTTGCAGGCAGGAAGGTATTTTATCTTACTCTACCACGCATTAGTTGTGTTCACTTAAGAGCTCGCTCTCAACGTTGGGCAGGATTCTGCCCTTGGCCAATGGGTGAAAGTCTCGAGTAAGAGCCCCTGAGTAGCAAGAGGTATTTTGGATTTACGCCACCACAAGTGAGACAGAATGTGGCCCCTTATCAGGGCTTTTTTGCTTTGAGTATACAAATATTTTATGCATTTCAATGAGTGACAGAATGCAAAACTTGCAAATATTTATTTTTAGATGTATGGGGGAAAAGCAATTAGAGCTAAAAATGTTAAGAATGAAGAAATCACTTAACAGAAGCAATTATGTTGGGCATATAAACAGCTCTGCCTTCAGACGCTTTAGTCAAATGCTGCAGAGCACACCAGAAAATATCAATTGTTTAAAAAAACTGCAAGTATTTTTTCACAACTGAAAAATCAATCATTATAAACAACATCTGGGGATCATTAATATCTTACTCTACAGTTGGATTAACAAAATAAGAGGTCTGACCAGAATCCAGAACATTTCCAGATTTTCTTTTTCAAGCTAAAAGCGTATGTTTGCAGAGGTGGGCTGGGCAGGGAGAAAGAAATATGCATTTATCTATGTATATTGTGTATAGCACTATTATGCATTAATCATTACTTCCCCTACAGCTATGTCCTGTTTTTGTTTTGAGAGAGTTAAAATTGAAATATTTAGCTAAGCCACTCTATCCAGAGCCTTGGAAAAGATTTGCATATTTTTCAGACTGCTGGAGATGCCACCGAAAAGCTGCACTTGAGCAGGGCCCAGTATCCCCACGAACAAAAGGCCCCCATACTCTTCACATCCTGTTTTTAAATACCAAAACATGCTACCCTTAGCAGAGGTGCACAAACACCGATCCCACCCTAATATCACATGTGTGTTGAAACGAGAAAGCTGAAAACTGGAAATTTTAAAAATGGCACTGGGGAAAGAGGTCTACAGGCTGCCTTTTCCCTTTTCTGCATGGAGGAGGAGGAAAACTTGCAGTTTTGCTCTGTCTATGAATGAGGATACAGCTCCCTGTCTGGCTCACGGTACTTCCTGCCATCCTCTGGTGCGCAGGGAAACATGGACATCTCCTACACACTCCGACCATGACATTATCACAGGGTTGTTTCCAGAAGCAGATATATGCAGTGTTTGAAAAAAAATCAGAGAAAAAAAATATTAAAAGCACCTAGAGCCCTTTTTTAAATGGAAAGTTGTCAAAAAAAATAAAATAAATGCAACGCATAAAAACTGAACCCAGGCCTTCAGGTAGGAAGAATGTTCTCCCTGCTCCTCCTCCGGCTGGATGCGGCTCCCGAAGGCAAGGACACGAGGCACGCTGATGGAGACCTCGCAGGCGACCACAGCTGGCACCAGCTGATTAATATCCCCGCCACTTGACCAAAATGCTACAAACTTCGGTGCAACAAAACACTCCAGTCCAGGTGGGGGCTCGATACACACGCGATTCCCTTATCGTCCACCTTGGGCCACAGACCGCGGAGCTCTGGCTGCTCCAGAGGAAGGGACCCCCCGGCACAGAGCCCTGGCAGGGCAGGGGGACAGGGCCCTCGGCCGGGGCGCAGCCTGTCCCAGCCTGGCCTCAATCCCAGCGACGCCAGCGGCCCTGCCGGTAGCCAGCACACAGCAGCACCGCAACGCGGCTCTTCAACCAAAAAACATTAAAAATACCTTTCATTCCTGAGCGCAACTTTATCCGAGAGATGGCTTACAGAGAAAAGTCAACTTTGACTCAATAAAGAATGTCACCAACAGGAAAACTCTGCATTTCATTACACTGGAAACATTCTTCTTTCTCTCGCTCTTTTCTTTTTTCTTTTTAGGCTCATTTTACACGCAGGGTTTTGTTTTGTTATGTTTTTCCCCTAAACAACTGATTGTATCTATGAGTCACCAAGTTCTGCTAAGCTGAGATGCATAACGAAAGCAAAGGCGAGATTTCAGCTGTGCCGGAAGCAGCGGTCCCGCTCGGCGCCTCGACGGAGCCCGCTGCACCCCACGTGCTTCTTGCTCTGTTTTCCCAGCGCGAGCAACATGGAGCTAGGCTATGGAGCAGGAGAGGGGTGAGCAGGGAAGCGGGGCTTGCAGTGCCTTGGCACATTTGTGTTTTTTTTCAATGAGCAGCTTCTCTGTGCGCCGCTCTTTTTATGGTAAAATGGAGAAGTTTCATTTCTCAGAGGAAAAGATGATATTAATACCCCGGCGTGATGCAGTTCTCTTCACTTTTGTGTATAAAATATTTTCTAAAAATTTGGCCTTTACACATAAAAATAAAACTTTAAACCTCCTTTTGGGGCTGAGCAAGCGTTTACAGTACCCCAGGGACCAAACAGCTTTTTTAATAGCATATTGGACCCAGCATGCTATAAAAGTAATCCAGGACAATTTAAAATTTACCAAACAGAACTAAAAAATAGACCAGAAATAAATGCTTCGAGTTTCCCTTGCGCTTCGGCACATGCACCGGCCAGCGCACGCTCCGGCTGCCCCCGGCGGGCAGCAGGGACAGCACCCTGACCCGGGACAGCAAAGCGTCCTGAGAAACGGCCTCGCCACCACAAATCTCCCTTTTCTTCCTCGTGTGCCGCTGTGTTTTTTTGTGTTTGCATTGCAGAACAAGGAGGGACAAACAAGGGTCTGGGGAGGAGGAGCCAGGGGAGAACAACATGTTTTTATTGCAAATGCATAATAAGAGCAGGGAGAATACTTCCTGGAAAAACATTTCTCTCCATTAAACCCATGCAGCGAGGCCGCTGGCAGCTGCGGCGAACGGGGCTTGCCCGCGGCTCGCGGCGCCTGCGCTTCCCCACCTCTGTCCCTCCGCGCGCTCCCCGCCTGCAGGGGCGAGCCAAAGGCGCCCGCAGCTCTTCCTAGGCACCTTTGAGGAATTTTGGTCACAATTCTGTAATCTGGTCTCCCCCTCCGATTCAGCGGATAAACGCCAGGGCCTTGGAGTAATCCATTTATCTGCTGTACCACCCTGCCTCTGTTTAGATTCAGCAGTCATCACGTTCCACATGTGACATCAATCTACATGATATCAATGTAAACTGTTTGTATAACAAAGTGTTGCACATTTTATTGTCCTGCCAGGAAAGAAAGGGATAAAATAACACTTTGCCCATTGCCTTTGACGAAGGTAACATAATTGACACCATGCATTTTGCAATATAGGAGCTGAACGATATATTGGGCAGTGTTTGCCTTCCTAAAACAGCAGGGCGCGCGAATTTTACCACATCATTATTTGCATTTACAAAAAACAAAAACAAAAACAAAAAGACTTCTAAAGAGTAGTGTGTTGTTTTTTTTTGTTTTTTTTTTTTTTTACAGGCATTACAAGATCTGCTTCCTAAACCAAACTAAGTTTTAAATACACATAATTAATTTCTATTGCAAAGATTGCCGTGGCTCTGGTTTGATAATGAGATAATTGCCTTGCAAAGGTCAAGAGAACAGCACAGATAGCTCTGGGAGAGCAAACAAAGCACTTGCTATGGTTCGCAAAGCATCATTCTGCATCACTCCACATCGCTTTGATTCATCTATTACTAATATTCCATGATATACTTGCATTATGGATCCAACCACTGCAGCAAACCTGTAATCAAGGAGTGACCCCGAACAAAACACTCTACCGCAAACAGATGGTACACTCGTCGCACGCCTTCCAGCCTAACGTGACCTTTCCCATATATGAAGGATAGTTAATTAAAGTTGAACTTTATATTCTGAGGTGGATCTTAAGGTAAATAAAAATCAAGATGATACTACTGTGTTAGCAAACCAAACTTCCACGTAATTCCTTCTTTCTTTTTTGCATACCCCCCAGCAACCACTATGTTCATTCACTCAAAAGCCAATTTTTGCTGTGACTGCATGTGGGTTTACTAGTTTGGGCCCAACGCTGCAAGCCTGGCATCACTGACCACAGCTAAAGACATGGCACTGGACCTGTGCCTGGAGCTACCATGGCCAATAGGGAAGGCACCCCTGCCACACATCCAGTAGCACGTCCTCTGCCACTTGGGCTGGTCTTACTAAAAAAGGTGCTAAATCACCCCGCAGCTCTCGCAGCCTCGGGGAGCAGCAGTGAGCTCTCCACACTCCTTGAATTAAGAGATCACCTCCTGGACCTGCCTCTGCACATGCAAAGTCAAGCTCCCCGCGTGGCAGAGCTCCCACGGAAAGGCTGCCTTCCAGGAAGACCAGGACTGCACCGTCAAGCGCGGCCGCTTCTCCGGCCCTGCCTGGGAGCGCGGCTCTGCTTGAGCGGCGCGCGGCCGTAGCAGCGGGGCGCACGGCAAGGCTTTGCTCCATTGCATTTGTTAGCATATGGTACCAACAGCAACTTTGCAAAAATAAATACCATTGGCTCGCACTTCCTCCTCGAAAAACAGTGGACATTTAAGCTGAGCAAAAACATCATTACTTGAAAGAAAAATAAAATAGATGTGAAGTGACTTACCAAACTCATCACATATACTTTCATTTTCTATAAGAGTTGGATGATCAAATGTATCCCGACAGTAGAAGATTTGGGGGTTCTTGCTTGTTACTGCAATGCCACCCAGGGCTAAAACAAACTGGTCTGTTAGCACTGAAGAAGGCTTGTCCTGAATGCGCTTTAACATGGAGCGGTATCGACAGTACTGGGGGTAGCTGAGAATTAGCAGGTTTGAATCTTCATCATCCTCACCTGGAAGAAAAGAAAAAACAAGTACACTTAATAGATCAGGATCCTAAACAAAGGCTGGTCAACAGGGGAGAACATTTCGGAAAACTCCAAGTCAATAGGGAAAGTCTTGTGCTTGTCTCAAGACCGATCTTTTATAACAGGGCGGGTTTTGAAAGGAAAGTAAAAAATATATACAAAAAGATGGTTAGTGAAACAGCTGCTTCTCTGGCTTTCTGTCCTGTTCTCCCAGCCTTTGGCTCAAAGACTCTGCTCTCCTGAGTAAGAAAACACCGCTCGGCAGAAGCTACCCAGTGGATTGAACCAACGCGTTCCCCGTTTCCCGGCACTTTGCCGGCTCTGTTGCTTTGATTGAATTATTTCCTGTCATTTTACTCAGCTCCCTACACAATCTCATTGAGTTGGTCTTTACACGATTTAACATCTTTTGAAAATAATATATATATATATTTTCCGGAATGAAGAGCAATCAATTCGCTTTGAAGTATTTCATACTGGCAGCCACAGAAAAGCCCCTGGGTAAGGAGGTGGACTCCCAAAATGCTCATGCTGCCTCTAGGTAGACTCAAAATACGAAGCCCCTTAGAGGCGAGTCCTCTTCACTGCACGGGCGTTTTAACGATGCTGGCATAAAGGCGGCACAGTCAAGATGCGCCGCACGCTGAGCAGCAGGAAAGGCAGCAGCACAGGAGCCGAGGTGCGAACACGAGGAGCTGCTCGTGGGCAGGCGTGCAGCCCGCAAGCAGCAGCGCCTCGCTGGAGGATGCAGCTCCACTCTGAGCACCAGCTAACTCAGCTATTTTTTCTGCCAGAGACAAAAGGTCTCTTACTTAAACCCATTACCCATGCCAAAATCGCCTTCCTTATCCTTAAAGTCAAAATCACGTCCCATATCGGAAGCAATGTCCAATCAGTTCTCACCCAACCACACACGACAGCACAACTCATCTTGATTTGCGTGTGGAAATGTTGACACAGAAAAGGCTAAATTTTATGAATGTAGTCTCTGCAAGCAGATCTATCACCCAGCAGGTCACCACTGCAGACCAAGGCAACGCTGCAAAGAGCTCAAGCCAGCACACCCATTGGGGTAGGGCTGTTGGTAGAAGGTCAGATCTTGAAAGCGATCATTTCTGAAAACCCCGAGTGCTGCCCACTACCCCTGAATCTGGCGGGAACATCGAAACAGTTTGTGTATTTAAAAAAAAAAATCACAAAAATACACATTGCAATACATAGCAAATGGCATTAATATTACTCTTCCAAGAAAATGTAACCTGTGATTCTAAAAACTCTGCTGGTCAAAAAGGATGCGGTTTTGAAGCAAGCAAGTGCCCTGTAAGGCTACCCAAGAATATGCTGGGGCGCTGCTCCCGGGAATAAGGAGGCATTCCTCTCCATCAGGAAACTGTGACCAGGAAAAGCACGTGATCCACCCACGGGCACCTTGGGGAGCTCTGTGCAGACTGGCCTGACGGCCGCTACCGCTTCACACGTTCGTGTGGATGGCGAGGGGCTGGCACTGCTCACCAGGCAGCACCTCTCATGCCAGGATGTGGTCGGAGTTTTTTTCTCTCTTTCTTTTTCTTTTTTTTTTTTAAGACAGGGTATATATAAATTCATGTCCCACATGCCTTTGTAGTAAACCACTGGTTTCTAGACCAACATGCTCTAAGTGACTGCACTGAATTCTATAAACTTTCTATCTCTCACACCTGACGCGTTACCTCAAACCCGTGTCGTACACTCGAATCAGAGCATTTTTCGCAGGATTGCTCGTGCAACTCCAGCGAATACTTGGTGATGCACTTCTTTCCCTTCGCTACTCACCCCAGGTTCAGGAGGCAAATTTAAGCATGAATAAGGACTGCATGAAGCAAAGATGTGTTTAGCGAGAGGTGTTCCTGGAACAAAACGCTGTTCCCCCCAGCATGCTCCCGCAGGCAGGGAGGAATCAAAGCAGACCAATCCCTAATAAAACATAAGTCCAAAGAAGAAGCATTTTTCTTCCAGCAAAATCTAGCACATGGCGTGTAATGGTGAGCTTGGTGCTTATCTTTGATGAGGATGATCAGAAAGCCTGAACTAGTGCAAGGGGAGAGCGAAACGTTAACCGCCTGCCATTACGAGCAAGAAAAAACAACGTAATTCCTAATTAAGATCTTAATAAAGCAAGATGCAGAATTTCAGAGTCTGGCTTTAGCTTCAGTAAAGTCAACACTGTAAAAGATAAAGCCTACAGGACGCCGCTCGGAAGATCCAACCGAAATTACTCTAATCCCGCGCTTATATCATAATTACATGTTTTAATAATCCCCTTCAATGTCAGTTTTTCATTGGGGTCTGCGTTTGGGGGCTGTGAGCAGAGAAGGTGCCGTTGCGGCGGGGGCGGTTGGGCTGGGTTCCCCGTTCCTCAAGGGGCCGTGGTGAGCGGGAGAGGCACCAAACGCCAAGCACAGGGAATCTGTGCGAGAACTGACTTCAGAGCAGCACAGACATGTAAAAAAAAGAGAAAAAATGCGATGCGAGGCAATTAAAGGCCAAAGAAAAAAAGCAAGACTGCTAAAAACTTGAATTCCTAAAAAAGCCACGCAGAGCCAGACCTATTTAGAGAAAGAACGGAGAAATACAAAACCGTAACTCGCTTTTTGTTTGCTTGTTTCGGAAACATCAGGCTGTAATGTTATTGCTAATCTACTCCCAACATCAGTAAGCATTTTTTTTTTCTGTAAAAAGACCTTCACACCAGGAATTTATAGAGCTTGATGGAAAAACTATGCATGTTCCTTCCTGTACCTAATTACCTCAACTGCAAAATCTGCCAAGTATTCTGCCCTTTAGTTCTTTTAATCGTATTAGTGCAAATGCATTTGGATGCCAACAGAAACAAACATTTAAAGATTTTTGCTTAAAAGACTCCAAATATGTATGGGGCTGCTGCGAGGAGTGCACAGTTCCCGCTTCCTCCCCGAAAACACAGGATTTTTTTTTCAGAAGAAACATGGATTTTTTCCTCTTGTAAGACTAAATGTCTAGTTTCAACCCAATTTAAGTAAAATAATGTCAATATGAGCTGCTCTCACAATGATTTATGCTACCTTCTGTTACTTTATTACATTAGACATTCCTTTCTCCGCGCTTTATACTTTTCCCGGTGCTCCTAGCAACCACATAAAGGCTGCTCACCAACTTTACGCACTTGGCACGCTTCCAGCCTCCGCTGTTATTGATAATTATATTGAAGTTTCAATTTAATTGCTACTCTGTTGTGACACGGAATATTTTTTGCAATTAGGCATTTCCCATTTTCTGTCCATTCATTTTTTTTTTGTATTACTGTAAATGATTTTCTTCCAGAAAACATAAGCACAACGACGACACGGGTAAGCCTATGTGCATCTGTTACCAGCATTACCAGCACTGCAATGGGGGAAAAAAATTATGAAAAAAAAATTGTGAATATAATTTCTCGGAAGGTAATTTTCTTTTCAGTTTAAGCGCTCTTATTCTTCTTACAGTTGCTCAATGATTTCCTGTTCTAATTACAAGACATTATACAGAAAGTCGTTTTTTAAAAAGGAAATGCGCCAGAGTGGGAGGCCGAACAGCGCCGCACGCTTTGCTCTGTTTACAATTCCAAACTTGTGCCGCAATTTTATCAATCCTCTGCTCTACCTTTCTGCAACATCCTCTACAGCGAATCTGCAATCTTTCACGGCAGTTAACACAAATGTATACATCAAAGAGGAAAACACACTTGCAGTTAAACTGCAGGGGAAAGAAGAAAAAAAGATCTTTTTTTTTTTCCCCCGCACTGTAGCTGTTGAATTGGCGGCAGGCCAAGCCTAGGAGTGGAAAATATTAAAAAGTGAAAAAAAAAAACCCTAAGAAAAAAAAAGAAAGAAGAAAGCTTGATTAAAAAGCGAGAGAAGAGATATTCAGTTCTAAATCTAAATGAATAAGCCACAAACTATTTCATAAAAACATACTGTGACGTAAATTACACATCAGTGTTGCACTGTTGTGGTTATTTTGAGCAATGGCTTGTACTGTAAGTCAGCTGGTAAAACCCCACCCTTAATGATTTTGTAATTCTCCATACAGCAATCAAGCGGCGCAGTCATGAAATTGCCAAGAAGGAAAACAGACAGAGCTGCACAGAGTTTGTAATAAAAAGATAATGTACTTTTAACATAACAGAAATAGAAGATCGGTTTTATTAACTAAAAAAACTACTTGAAAGGTCCCAAGCTTGCCATTTGCTATGACAAATGTTAACATAGGTCTTTGCAAGACAAGCCATGGGAGCACCGGGGGAAGGGGCACACGGGTAGGGCCCCGACGCGCAGGGAGCGCGTGATACCTGCAAGAGCCGGCGATGCCCGAGGAAGCCGCGGTGCCCGGCGCCGGCCTCCCTCCCACGCAGGGCTGCGGCGCTGCCCCCCTGCACGGCGCTGCCCCCCTGCACGGCGTGCGCTCTCCTGGGGGCTCCGTGGGGCTCATCGTTGCTCCCGTGCCCGGTCACACCGTGAAGGTGCAGCAGGCACCCCAGCCAGAGGTGAGGAGTCCAGACACTCCTAGTGAAACCTGGGAGGGTTAGCTGGGCTGACCCGACACGGCTACGGCTGGGGGGCCCCCGGGGTCCCCCCCCCCCCGGCTGGGCTGCCCCGACACGGCTACGGCTGCGGGACCCAGGTGTCACCTCCTCCTCCAGAGCTGCTGCTCCTCCACTAACTGCTGCAACCAGCTGAGGCCAAAGGGGAAGCTCGCAGAGCAAATGTGGATGAAATGAGTTTCACTCCCACAACAACGTAGCCTGCCCTGGGCCAAAGCAATGGTCCAGATATGTGCCAAAGAACCAGCTCCTAAGATAGGAGCCGATCCTCCATCCCCTATTCTGCTCCTTCGGCAGGGACCTTCTGCAGCACCAGCCTGGAGAAAGCAGGCGTAGAAGAGATGAAGACAAGTGCAGCTCATCCACCAAAACCAACGGGTTTGGTGTGGGACGGACAGACCCTGCACATCTCAAACCTGTCCATTCAAGTAACATCCTATGGGGAGACAGAACAGATTTCCAGCAGACAGAAACAAATCAGTACAAAACTACCTAAAAAAAGGGAAATCCTCAAAACTGCAAGAAAAACAAAACCCAACGGAAGGGTAGAAGAGTTAGTAGAGGGAAGAAGATATTGGAGCTTTATGAACTCAAAAACCTTAAGACAAATCTTGAAATGAGAACACCTTTCCATATCACCACCAGTTACAACCTGCCAAATACTCTCCAATCATGAGCCAGATAATCACAGCTGGCCGAGCCGCCATACACACATCCCAGGCCTTCCTGAGAGAGCGGACGGTTCTTCCCAAAGAAGCAGCCTTGGCAGGACACTCCTGGCAGGCTCCTTGCTTGACCAGCTCACACCCTGAATCCTCCCACAGGACTCCCCTCTCCTTGCACAACGCAGCTGTGACCTGCGAGCAAGAACTGAGGAGTTCAGACACCATCATCACCATCACCATCACAAAATTGCCTCTCCGCACTCCTGCTCATGTCTGCTGATTAGGGAGAGACCTTCACTGAATCCAGCTCTTCCAATGCACCCTAACTTTTCACTCCCACAGTCTTTGCTCGCTCTGGAAATATGACTTGGTATACCGTGACTCTCTAATTAATTACATGACCTAAAATATTAATACAAGAATCATATTTCTCTCACAGATAAATGCAAATACAATAATGATTTAGCCCCATGAGACAGGACTAGAAATCTGTGTTTTGGGGCTTAAATAAATTTTGGTAAATTATCGACACAACAGGGATACTGCTTTGCTGGCAGGCCCACCGCTACTCATCCTTGCTTTGAGAAACCCCCTCCATTTGAATGCTAATGCAATCAAGAACAAAGGCAACATGTTGCAGTAGAGGGAACGCAGTGATTACAGTTATGTTTACCAGATAATGACAGTATTAACAAGTTGCCATGTAATTCTTATGTGGACGTTTGCCTGCTTGATTTTGCTTTTAAATTGATCAAAAGACGAAAGATATTTTGCCAATACACACAATAAAATGCACAGAGCCTTTCTGGATGTATCATGTTTTTCTTTTTTTTTTTTTCTCCTTGTAAGGAGGACAGAGAACTAATTCTCAGAATTTCATGTCGCTTGCACAGCCCTCTGTTTTCTGTCACGGTGCCAGAAGAACATCAGCAGTTCAGAGAATTCCTCAGATTAGTTTAACATTTGAAAGAAAGAGTACACTTACAAACCTACTGGAGATGGAAACTACTGTTCAATCTAACAGTAATACAGTCATTAACAAAAAAAAATCTAATGTGTACTTAAAGTACATGGCTGAGGAATATTTTACAGCTGGTGATTTGGATGTGATTTGTTCTAGTCCTTCTTAACGGGCACAAAACCGAGCATGTTGATTGATGATTGACAGCAGATCCATATTATCAAATCTCCCATAATATTTATCTCGTTAAATCACTTTGAATTCAAATCTTAAATCCAATTTTTGTAGGAGATGGAAGAAATTTAATACTGAAAAAGTTCCCAGACAGGCATCCGACGTCCTTTTTTCATACCCTGATCCAATACTCAGCTGTTCCTGGCTGCAGCTCCCCGGTTTCTCCCACGCCTTGGGAAGCAGGTTTATGAGAAGCTGCTAGACCCCAAAGCAGGGCGATCGACAGTCGTCATTTCCAGCTTTTACACAACCCTTTCATCCCTATCTGCTTTATCAAGATGAGTAAAATCTATTATCCCCATTACACAGACAGAGAAACTGAGACGGGGGACCTCAGAGGCTTTCTCCCACAACATCGAGCAGCTTGGAGGACAACCAAGAGAGCAAAGAGCCCTGGTGGAAATCCCCGTCCATGGCTACTCCTGCCTAGGGCACAGTCTTCCCAGGTTTCCTCCGGCCCCAGCTGGCCCTGCCTGCCTCATGCCCAAAGTCTTCTTCTCCCTTGTTTCTCAAGCGATAGGAGTAGGTCAGCCCACATCCAAAGAGCAACAATGCCTACAGCAAAACCACTCTTCTCATGACATAAAAGGCTTTTAGACTGCCCTGCTAAGTTGTTAAAGCAGATGGAGATGAGGAAGTGGGGACCGACTGGGGACGCAGGAGATGCCGTCTGTGCTCCCGGACGCTCTGGGTCAGGCAGCCCATTTGGGCTGAATGTGCATCAGCTTTAAAACAAGCATTTGTCCTGGTTGTCGTGGTTACTGATAAGCAGCTTCAGTTCTGCCGATGACAAAAAGAAGGGAGAATTTAAAAGGGGAGGGGAGGCTGAAAACGTAATTTGGTAATATGACGAAGCCAAGAATAGGAATTAAATCACATTAAACAAGCCAATTGTACTGTCAATGGCTCTGCCTCTCTGTATTTGCCTTTAAATCATCTAAGGCTCTAACATGGCAGCTGCTTCAGTTTTAACAAACAAACAGTAAAAATCCCTTTTAATAACGAAAGGAAATAATGATATACTTTGCTTTAGCTGAATTCAAACATAATTTAATTTTTCCTGAGGTGAAATTTGCACAGAGAACAATCAGATAATAAGCGTTATCATTCTCATAGACAAAACTGAACCAGCACTTTGCAATTCAAAGTGCTATTTAATGCACCGTTTTCAGCAATCGCTGAACACCATCCAACACGCCACCCAACCACACTTCACTCCCTACGTGCAAAGCCTCATCCTGCAGAGATCTGGGCACACGAGCGCCGTTACAGACCCAGCAAGCTCCGCCGCTCCTCTGGCCCTAGTTCTGCACGTCCTAATGCCATTTCATGAATGTGCTCAAATCCAGCAACTTTTCCATACACAATACCTTCTCGTCACCATCAGCAGCACTATTACTATCACTACTACTACTATTCTTCAATGTTTTGGTTTGTTCCGAAGCGTAGGTAGGTCTGCATAGAGAAAACCCTGGAGAAAGCCACACATGAGCCTCGGAGAGACCAGCAACGAGAGCCGTGGCTGGGAGAGAGGCCTGGGGTTTTTACAGCAAGGGCAATTTAACCACCAGCACGACAAGAGGAAGGAAGGAAGGAAGAAAGGAAGGAAGGAAGGAGGGAAGAGCTGCCCCAATATTGTGTTCACGACTGCATTTTGGGTGCAAGAGACTCTTAATTCAGTTATTTTCAACCCGTGGTCTGTGACTTCGCCCCTGTGCTGTAGAAGTCCATGAGGCTTCGGACTACTGGACACTTCCACGCTCAATTTGGGCAACTGCAAGGACCTTTGGAAGAGAGGGGAAGCCACGGGGCGCTGGGTGGCAACCCCGGCGTGGAGCGGAGGGGAAACCTCCTGCTGCTGCTGCCCTCCCGGTGCCCGCGCGCCGCGCTCGCCGCGCCGCCCCTGCCCCGCGGCAGCAGCAGGCAGCTCATTTTCCATCAGCCAGCAGCACATGAGTCAAAAGCGGCCCCACGCCGCGCGCCAAAGGCCCTTTCACTCTCATTCTGAAAATTCGGGGGAACTTGGCCCTCCTCGAAATAGCAACGGCAGAAGCTGCCGGTCCCCGCACCACGGCGCGTGGAAATGCTCCAGTGATTCAACTTGATGAAATAACAACCCCGTTAATTCTTGCAGGGCATTTCATAGACATAAGAACGGCATTATCTACTATTTACAATTTGCTACACACAAGCAGGATCTGGCTCTGTATAAAAATAACAAGCTCGCTGTAACCCTCCGCTCCCTAACCATACTGCTGATTTCTTTGACACATGGAGAAGTGAGAATAATTACATTTTACTGAGTGCGTCTCATTACACTGATTTAAGTAAGATTTCCAAAGCTGCAAAAATATGCCTTTCAATTTCATTTGTTTCTAGCAATTCATTCCGAAGATGGTTAGTAAAACCTTCAGAAATCATCATCAACATGGACAAAAATTGTACCCTTCTCATGCGGACATTTGACAGAGGGATAATAGGGTCTAGAAACACCACAGTCAGACGTTTCTTTTCTATTTAATGTTTCCTTCTGTGCCAAACATAATATAACAGACAAGTGTTAGAGAGACATGCAGGGGGGAGCCTGAATAGAGAGCTTTAAAAGAGGTCCTTAATAGAGAAGCAGTATGCTTAGTCTTCCACAACATTCAATGGCAATTTATTTGCAGCCATTTTCTCATGTAACCTTTCACACTGGAACAGGTAAGATAGAGCACAAGACAATTTGTCAACTGCCAGATATGAACAAAAGAAGCCATTTTTAATAAGCTTCTGCAGCCCCTTGTATTTGTTTGCTAATAACTTTTTTGGAAGCCAATCAAAGGGAAGAGAAGAAAAAAGTCAAGCTGGGAAGCAAAAAAAAAAACACAGCTAAAGAATTTTACAGACAAACTTATGTTATCATCTGCAGCGTAATAATGCTTACATCCCCCACTTGGAACAAACATTTGGAATTAGAAAGATGTTTCCTTAGAAAAATATATATATATAGCAATTACAAAAGTGCTAGCTACACGTTATTTTCTTCCAAGAATTTACCATCCTTTATCTCACTGCCCTCCGTACCTGCTCCCCAGCACAACCTGGCAGCATCACACAGCTGAGGTATCATTCACAGGTATTGCCAGGTGCCCGTGCCAAGAAGGTTTCTGCAAGGCACAGTTGCCAGTGTTGGACCAAACACTCCCAGGAGCCCCCGGTCGCGTTTCCGAGGGAAGCTCCTTCTGAAGCTGAAGACAGGGCCGAGAACCCACGCCAAAATCCCAGCAACGCGGGATGAAAAATCTGATGAAGTGTTAAGCAAATTCATTAATGTTATTAAAACACAGAAAATTCCCTTGGAAAATTTCACACAGGTTTTCCCGTCTCATCGCACATTAGTCACAGCCTGAGAGACGCATGAGGAGCAAACGGAGAAAAATAAAGCTTTTCTCGAGTCAACTTGGACCAAGTCCTAGTCTCACTAAAAAAAAAATAAAAAGCTGGGCTTGTGGGCTTCGGTGAGAACAGGGCTGGGTCCTTTGAACTGCGCTATGCTGGCATCTGCAAGAGGTGCACGAGCTCTTGGTGAGGCAAGACGCACCAGAAAACAGACGGAGCTGCTGGTTGGGTGGCAGCCCCCCTGCTAAACGTGACGGGTCGTTGGACTTCAGCCCATTGCCGAGTGGCCATGCGCTTGCACCACTTACCACCCTACCCCCAGAATCAGGTTTTGCCTTCCGGGCCTTTTCAGCGGAGTTTGCTACCCAGTGAGAAAGACTTTGTTCTTCAAGACTTTGTTGCCCTGTGATGGGAACCGGAGGGCCCAGCCCCGTGCGCCTCCTGAGAACCAGCGCAGGATTTCTCTTCCCCTTGTGCAGGAGCAGGAAGCAATTCCTGGAGAAGCAGAGGAGCTGCATTACCTGAATTATCTGAAAAGGCCTCAGGTGGAGGCAGGGTGAGAAAGGATTTCAGGATGAGTTATGCCTATGAGCCGAGAGGAAGAAGCAAGCATCCTCCCACTCCTTTCTCTAGGCAGACTCTTTCCAAGGTTTCAGCGAGAGCACAAGTCTCCAGCGCCTGTGCCCAGGAAGGACCAGGCCAAGCATTGCCAAGCCTCCAAAAACCATGGGGCTGTTCATGCTCTGCTCCTGACATGGCTTGATCGCACCACCCACTCCAACAACCTCAGCCTCCTATCTATCCCTCTGAAGTGTGCTGGAATAGGAGATAGCACTGTCTCTTTCAAAGCACCTAATGGAGGCTAATTAGTCCGCAGGGCATTCCTATAAGGCAAGCAGATAGGTAAGTATTATTTCCCCTGTTTTGCATCTGAAATAACCTGCAAGATGTTCCCATTTGCTTGAGGCCACCAGATGAGCTTGGCCCAACCAAGCCTGGCCCAGGGTGGACCTGTGCTCAGATCTTGGCATGGTCCCTCTTGCACAAACCTAACTGCAACATGCTCATTGCAAATGTGGAGTGAGAGGGGAAGGAGGGGTGATAATGCTGTAAAAAGAAAACAAACAAACAAACAAATATATAAAAACATCTCTGAGAAAGGAGCTTCCCGAAGAACGACAGAACAGCGCCTTCCATCTACTGAATGCCAGAGACCAAGCCTAGGACAAGGGATGCACTCAGAAACAAAATTATAAGAGGTTTTGCTGGATATTTGGTTCAAGCAGACACAGCCATTTACTGTGATTTGCAACCACTGTTACTGTCAGTGAAAGTTTTAGATTCTTAATTTTTAGCCTGGCCACAAGCGCTAGAGGACACATAAGAGCAGCAAATACCACGATCCTAGACAAACAGAATATGTGCGCTTAATATACACATATGTGCACAGCCCCACAAAATTACACTGAGGTCCTGCTCCACACCAGAGATCTTTGGGACCTTCAATAGCAGGGACTCTTTGCAGACAGATTTCACATCTTCTTGGGAAAAGAGCAGCAAATGGTTTCGGCCACTACCCGCTGGCAGCAAGCACACACGCGGCACCGGGTGCTAAGCAGCTCCTGAAGCAGGAGCACGTTAGCTCCCATTGCACCTCCTCACCACCAGCAGCGAGCGAGCTGGGGACCTCAGTTTTTAAGGAGCCAAACACAATCCATGTGTTTTGCTGCCCAACACTCACCAGGCACCTCTGCCAGGATCACAGACGTCGGGCGGTTCACTCAAGTGAGCCGGGGTCCGCGGCGCGTCAGTCCCCCAGACCGCACACCCATCACTTGTACCCCAAAAATCCCCATTTTTGCTACTAGAACACTCAAGAACCAATCTGCAGTAACTACAGACTATGCAAAACATTATTAATTTATCAGTGGAAAAAACGTCTTCGACGCAGTGCACTATCAATCTCCAGCGGTGATGCGGCAGCCCAGGCTTGATAAACGGCACGCAGCGCCACGCAGCTGCTTTGCATTTGGAATCCTTTATTTATAGAACATGGCAAATTAATAACTCAAAAATGTTGTTTCAGGCAAAGTAATGGACACACAATAAAACTATTCATTTCCTAAAAGGTCACTCTAGGAGAAGCATACATTGTTTCGCAGCCTCCCAACAATGCCATTGTTCCAAGGAAAAGTGAAAACGGATAATAAGCAGTTAGCGCATGGATCTGCATCGGAGACCCCGGGCTAATTTAAAGTGCAATCTTAAGGCAATCAATCATACTCTAAAATTACTTCATTTTCCAAACTGTTTACACTTTTTAAGTTACAAATCCACTTTCTGCTATTTCAACTCACGATTTACAGCTCCGGAGTTGGGCTGCCTTGGCGGGCTGCCAAGCGCTAGTCATGAGGGAGCTAATGATCTGAGCAGATCAGTGTTTTATAATGGAGAAAAGCGCATGCAGATTTCCAGTATGTCTGCAAGTAATCACGGCAGGCTGACTAGCAAGGAGGCCGCCGCAAATTTATTTTAGGAGAAACCTCTTAAAGCTGCACTTTTTATCCAGGCCCAAGAAAAAAAAAAAAAGAAAAAAGAAAGGAAGAAAGAAAAAAGAAAGAAGGAAAAATTTTTCTAAAAGGCACTCTAAGATTACTTAAAATTATTCTAAATGAAACTGCTGCACAAACAATACGTTAAAGAATAGTACAATAGCTAATTTCCTTTAGTGTGTCTATCTCAACCAGATCACATCCTTATCGTGGCAAGCTGGAACATTAAACTCTCTAGTTCGTGGAATCAAAACACAAGAGTGCTTCATATTACATTATAGAAAAATGAGCCGTTCCCTACAAACAAGGTCAGATTTCTGGAATGCCAAAGGTCTACATTCAAACGGAGTTGGGAGGAGGGGAGCCTCTGCCCATTTCTCTCTCTGAACAGCAGCAGGGAAAATGTACCAGCAATTTAAATTTGTTTTAATAGCGCAAAATGCTAGAAAGAGAACAAAAAGACTCTTGGGAGATGATACTTAAATTAAGTATGATCTTTATTGTTCCATTACAGTGGCACAGCCAAATAATATCTCTGTCTTACTGTACAAATAATGGCGGATCCTCGTTTTCTAGCGGAAACTAATGTTCTCTCGGACTCTGCTTCCCGTCAGCCTGCCCGGGCAGCCCAGGTACCGGGCAGTGCCTCCACACTGCATGGGGGTTGGCCTCAGGGAAATTTGGGATTTTCTCCTCTCCTTAAAGACCACACCAAGGAGGCATATTCTGACCCTAAAGTGGCACTAAAAACAAAGCTATAAATATTCTTGCATTAGACTTCATGAAATTCAGCCCTGTAGGATGGATAGTCTCATTATAACATTATTACATACCTAAACTCAATTGTATAACTGGATAGGGCCAGAAACAATAGGCTGGCATTGCTCTGTTACAGTGTACTATAGCCTTGAAATACCTGTAATCATCAGTCAACATAATTATTTGAAGCACTGTTACGAAGCAGAACAGGAAAAGAAATATTAAAACACACTAGCTGGTAGAGAACCTCACTTGCCTTTCTAGAGATGGAAAGTTTTTTCCCAGCTGGGTCTCAGCAGTGTTGTGATGGGGAAGGGTGCCCCAGGGAGCTCCCCGCCAGGGAGTGAGGGATCGTGGAGTGTTTTGGCACAAATGCTCCCTTGCTTCATTAAGAGGCAGAGGCAGCACCTTGGCTTGGGCACCTCTTCCCTCCGCTTACCTTGGGTCACACAACTGCTCTCCAAACCTCATCTCCCCCCACCTGCCGGCCATGCGGCTCTTCACGCTCACTGGAGGCACCGGGTGAAGCATGACTGGAGTTAATATTAAAACATGTATTCCTCCTACAGCTTCCCCGAAAATCCCATCCAATTCACAGGGATAGAGATCTCTCCGAACTCGCTCATTCTGGTTTTCTTGCTGCTATGTTTTTTAAGCAACTCTTTTTCTCCCTCTTCTTTCTTTTAATCTTTCTAGTCTCAAACAATGTCTTTTATGACTTTTGATATTTATGTGAGAAATATTAAGTCCTTCACAAAGATACTGTGAGAGCCAAGTGCTTTATGGCTGTCAGCACTCAGCAACGTGTAGAGCCCTGTGTATGCGCGTAGACACACACATATATATGTACATATGCATATATGCACATATATGCACACACAGCTTCATCTAAATAACACAAACATACATGCAAGATAAATATGTAATATAAAAGTTGCCTCTTTTGTTTTACACTGAACTTTCTCACACTGTGGCACTGTAATTTGGAGAAGTAGCTGGACGTAGGTAAGACCTGAATTCCCTCGGTCAAAGAATAAGAGGAAGAAAATCCCCTGATCTTTAAAGACATCTCAAAGAAACTAGAAAGGGAGAACAAGCTCATGAGGTGGAGGAAGGCAGGTCAATCATGAGCAAAGTGAAGATTTCCAAGACAGAAAACCAAACATAAATAAAAGAGGAGATACAACCAAGTGCTGTGAACAATTCCGGAGGACACCAAAGCGTTTGTTGTAATCACAACCAGTGTCACAGAGGGGCTATTAAAAGGCCCAAACACTCATTCCCAGTGGTCTGAGTCACCCAGAAGAGCTGGCTCTCGAGCAAGCAGGTTGCTGGAGCCCAAGATCCATTTCCAGTTTTCTTCATTCCAACTTGGAATTACTGTACAATGACACCACAGGACGGCACAATCCAACAAGCAGAACTGAAGAAGGGAAGGAAAACAACTTTTTCCCCCTTACAAGCCAGGTTCAGTGTTTTTGCCTATTAAAGTAACCGAAGATGTTTCTCTCAGAAAACAAAGCCAGGAGGCCACGTGCCAGAGGCAGCCAGCAGATAAATCCCGTCTCCCGAGGGCGGCCGTTCCGGTTACGGGGGGCCTTGCTGGACGCAGCCTTGCAGCGAGGGCTCCCCACGAGCCCTCCCGATTGCTTCACGGGAAGCAGGGAAGGGAAAGGGAGCACCTTGGAAGACCCGTGCAGGGTGTGGAAAAACTTCACGCCCGAAGCTGCCCGTCCAAGGCCACAGTTCTCCTGGCCGTGGACCCGCGGCCCTAGCGAAGCCCCCGTGCGCAGGGAGCCGCGGCAGCCCCGCTAGCGCGCGGCGCTGCGAACGAGCACGGAGTTTGTAAACAAGACCGAATCGCAGGTTTCATTTTTGGTCCCTTTCAAACTGGAAGACCTAACAGTTTCCTGTTCCAACATACAAAATAGTATTGCCTCTATAAACCTCCTCCAGCCTCCTTGCCAGCAGTTTCCATTTAATTAAACTGACAGCAACACAGGGCCCTTGCTAATGTGATCCAGACCAGTTTTCCTTCAATGTAAATTCTCAGGCATGAAATTACATCTGAAACAGACACAATAATCCCTCTATATCTTAGTCATAAGTTTAATCTATACTAAAATAACATTTTCTTTGTCTATACTGCAGTCTGTTTTAGAATTCAGTGAACTTTTCTTCTTTCTCCAGTTGAAGTTCAGGGAATTATTCAACTTCCATTCACCTTACAGTCAATTCACAATTTTCTTCTTGCCTGTAATTTATACACTCATTGTTGGTTTCTAGGTCACGGGTAGCAAAATGATCTTGCATGTGAGAAACCAGATTCAGGACCTGCTTCAAACTTTCACTTTGTGGAACTGAAAGGGGCTAGCCGCTTTCTAAAGCCGCTTCCCAGCGCTCAAAGCGCTCTCGTTTGCTAAGCAAACGCCTCAGTCTTGCACACAGCGCCCTGGACCTGCTCGCTGTGCAGACC
>NW_010581937.1:120694-204795 GCF_000705375.1 Tinamus guttatus | reverse complement strand
CGGGGGCTGCGCAGCGCCCGCGGCCTCGGGGCGCCCGAACCGGCCCCCGGGGTGGCGCTTGCGGGGCGCCTGCTCTGCAAGTAGCGCTGCCCGCGGCCCGCCCCAAGCGGCAAATGGATAAAGGAAATAACATCGGGCTCAAGGGGGGGAGAAGGACAGGCGGTCCCATGGGTGCGAGCTGGGGTCTAGCAGCTGCCCTAGCACTGCCAGTGTCCTGGCACCTCCAGGTGCTGCCGACCTCTAGCTGAACCATCATCTTGGCTCTCACCGGCTCTGTCAGCAGGTGTTTGGCTCCAGGAAAGGGACGGGACTGCCCTGTGGACCCTCTGCTCCAGCTCCAGCTGTGGTCAGTGCTCAGGGACAGGCCTTTGTCCCCCAAGGAGCCAGGGGACACTGTGAGGGGAGGGCACACAGCAACTCCCACGCAATTGGGCAGGGACCCCGACCTGCTCTTGGGAGCCTGGGTCAGGGCTGAGGAGAGTAAGATTTCCTCTTACCTTTTCTGCTCATTCTCTTTGTCTGCGTGGAGCCCTTTGCTACATCCATCCTCGGTTTCCTCGCAGCTGCTCTGGGCTCTCCTTGGGCTGGCCAAGCTCTAAGTAGGATTTCTCCTGGAGAAGGCTGCGTTTCATTCAGCGCCTTTAGAGGAGAGAAATCAAATTGTCAAACCTGTTGAACATTCAACCTTTCCCTCTCTATGTACCTCTAAGATGCCCTGACCTTCTGCATGTTTGGTGGCCCTACAGCATCTTGGCTGAAATGGTAGCAATGGGAAGAAAGCTGTTTTCAGCTAGAGGAACTGGGAATATGCTTCCCATTTTTGGCGTGCTAGGGCTGGAGCCCATTGGCATTCAGACTGCAGGGGAAAGCTCACTTGTCCTGCCAGGAGAAAGCCGAGCAGCGCAGCCCAGTGCCAGGCGCTCAGCCGCGGGCACCGCGGGCTGAGTCCAGCGTGATGCTGGACAGGGAGGCTCAAGCCAAGGAGCATCAACACTCGGCTGCTACCAAGTACCCCGGGCAGGCAAAACCATGAGAACATGACTCAGGTAAGAGAGCTGCAGAGAGCCATCATTTTGGCTGTGAACATCTGGTGCTCAGTGTTAGAGTGCAGTCACTCGGGGCACAGCAGTCACTCGGGGCAGGAGAGTATTTTGAAGGGGATGGGTAGCTATTGGAGATGATGCAAGTGAGACCCACACTTTGAAATATCCCTGAAGAACTGGTAGTGTCACTTAATTTTACCCCCAGTGAACCCTCAGCTGGAAGAACCTGCATTTCTTCAGCAGTTCACCTTTGTTTTCACTGACCTTGGCATGTTTAGTTAGGGTTATATTCTCACACAGATAAAACCATCCCCAGGTGATTGTTACAATATATTGGGCACAAACAGGTTTTTATTTGTTTATTCATTTGCTCTATCTCTGACAGGTTGGGCTGCTTTTCCCCACAACAGACATTCAAGCAGCACAGAGAACTTCCCTTTGCCATTCTTGCCCCACCTCCTCTGCTTGTGCCGCGTGGCCCGGGCCCTTCTGGCGCGCCTGGCGCTGTCCTTGCAGCCGCAGCCGCTGCATAGAGCATCCTTCCAGGCTCTGATGGCTGCAGAGAACCCACCCTTCCCTCCAGCCATGGTCTTGCTCCTCCTGAAGCCACAATTGTCCATGTGCTCTAAATGAGGGAAAGAAGGAGGTTCTTGAAGAAGCATCTTCAGAAGGGTTAGTTAGGAGGATTTCCAGAGAGCTATGCCTTTGTCCCAGGCAATTCTGTGGGCTCTGGCCCATGGCAGGTCATTGTAACCATATCAAGAAGGCAAGGTAGATAATGCAAGACTAGATGGTTTGCCCATGGAAGGGCATGTTTTGGCACTGGCACTGGCCTTCCTGCTCACTCCTAGCAGCATGCCGGGAGGAGACCATTATGAACGCTGCCCCAAGCCACTGTTCAGTGCATTTAGCTCCTGCAAGACTCTGTATTAACTCCAAATTCTGGAGAAGCCAACTCCACAGTCCATGCTTAAGATCATCCTCTTAAGGAGCAACACATAAAGTAGGCATTGAAATAACGGGCTGATCTGGTGTGAGTTGGGGCCCCTTGAGACACCAACAATAGCCAGTTCTCCACAGCCAGTCACCTATACCTAATTTCCAATAGGAAAAGGGGCCCCTGAGGGCACCAGTTTCTCTCCACAGCTAAGCTTTGTACCTAGCTTTTTAGAGGACCAAAGCAAAATGGGATGAATCCCGCCACAAAAGTCTAGCAGGCTCTATTGCATGGCACATTTAGTGTACACAAACCAGCCAGCTGCCTATGAATGTAACATCGACGGGACAAGGGCTGCACTGTGACTTTCTTCCTCTCTGAAAGCACCGAGGCCATGGGGCAGCGGACGTGGCCATGGGGCAGAGGCTGGTGTCCTGGCACAAGGGAAAGGCAGCGTGAAGCCTCAGCCCTGTGGGCTCCACGAGAGCTGCCAGTGCTGCAGCTGGTAGATCCACGAACATCCCGCTCCAGTTTATGGTTTTAGCACTTTGAATGTAATATCAATAGAGTCTGTCGCAGTGCAGAAGAGTATGTAATACCAGCAATGAGGGTATGTATATTCATCACTGCTTTGACATCAGTTGTATAGAGGTGTTTTTTTTTTTTTTTTTTTTTTTTTTTAAAGCAGCAATGGAGAAAAAAAGAAGCTTGTTTATAGCAGAAATTGGAATTCCACATATAATCAAAAGTTGGATTTTGTCCCGCAGGCACTGGATAAGTTTCTTCATATGAATATTTTGTAACTTTCTCTGGCCAAAAGAAATTTGCAAAATGTTGTAATGCTTTGTGCTTTCCTTTGTGCTTTCCTTTGTACATTCCAGGCTTTTACTTAAGCTTCTCATAAAAGGTTATTTTCAGTGGAGACAGAAAAAAAAAAAGCCTACAGTATGCTGAGTCAATAAAGTAATGCAAAACCATAAAACATAGCAACGATAACAATAGAAGATCTGTAGATTGCGAATAAAATAAGATTGGAATCAGAGTAGTAGCTGGAAATTAATACATAAAAGCCAAAAGAAGACTGTTCTTACTAAACAAAGTTGAACCCAAAAACATCTAAAGTGTTAATTTATTAAATAACTGTATTTTCATGTATTACAATTAAAAATATTTGCGGTTAGGAATGCTGGGAGACAGGAAGCAATTTAAACTGAAGACTTCTAAAACTGTTATTATACTCGGAATGAAACTCAGCCAGGATCCAATCTTCAACCTTGTGTTGGCATGCGTGGGGGGCTGGGGAGGCCAGCATTGTTTTTATTTTGGTTTTATCTTATTTGTTTGTTTGCTGCTTCGAGCCTTTCTCTTGCAGGCTTTCAAGTCTCGGCGGAGTTTTAGGGAGCGTGCTCTGGGTGGGAGAGGGGGCCACAGCGAAGCCGCGAGCCCGGTCGGCGAGTGGGGCTGATGCGAAGCCCTGGGAAGTGCTGGGCAGGCTTTGGGGCTCAGCCTCTCGCCTAGGGAGTCCTTCAGATCACACATTAAAATGCCATCGTCCAAACTTCCATCGTGCCTCCAGAAACCACACAAGACCCAATCGACAACTGAAGCAGAGTCCCACATGAGACCAGTTTTAAAATCACAACCTGTAATAAATAGATGCATTTGGAGTTATTTTGATTTACCTTGTATTTTTTATCCTCCTGGCATCGTGTGTCTAAGCTCCCCCCTAGCACTGCTAGGAGCTCATTTGGAACAAACGATAAATGACCCTGGAGTCAGGGGTCTCCAAAAGCTGGGTGTCTGAGGAGAAGAAAAAAAAGTGTCACGACAAATGCCATGAACACCACGACGGTCTGCGCGGATGGCCGCGGAGCCCCACGACGAGGGCTGCTGCCGCCCCGCAGCGCTGCTGGTCCGGCTCACCTGGTAGCGGGGCCTGAGGAGCTGCTACCTGCTGATGAAGAGGCAGCTTCTGGCAATGGCGGGGGCTGAGGGTCAGCGAGAACAGGGCCACGCTGCTCCTGCCTCATCGGTTGCTAACCAAGATACTTTTCAGAGGTTGTTAATTGAGTCTGATGAATTTTGCTCCCATGAGACCTATTACAGGCAAAAATACAAGTGACATCAGAGCCATAACTCATAAAAATCAAGTCCCTGAATTACATCTGAGAGCAATATGAAAATACAAGTGGGATTTCAAATGGTATCAAATAACTTTCTGTCATACCTTATTAATAACACAGAGCTAATAGAAAGAGCTATATTATCATCCTAATGTCATTATACATATATAATACACACACACACGTACACACAAACAGTGTGTGTAATTATAACAGCATTATTTTGTTCACACAGCCTGAAAAATGTGATTAGATGGTGGTTCTGAAATGGCAATATTCAATCAGGTATGACTTGTATATTGGCTCAGAGCGCAGTCTTCTACTTATGTAAAATTATGCCTTGTTATGTGCAGTGTTAGTGTGGACGACTGTGAAAAAAAAGACATAGCTGAGGCCACAAAGATCGTTTTCTCTTGAGTTGGAAGAACTGAATTGTCATTTCAAAGCTAAAATACTATCATTGTCCAGTGAGCTATCCAAGGCTATCGTTTCTTGCCTACATTACCTCAGAAAACATGCTAATTTACCTACTAAAAATAGCTGCTTTTTCACAAAATCTGAATAAAATCTCTCCAGTGGAAATGATCCTAAATGCAACCAAACTGTGCTCTTTTTTTTTCCTTTTTTTTTTAATCATAAAGCTCAGAAAGGAACATCATCTGCTAAGGCTTTAGATGTGCTTCAGTTTCTAAATGTTGCACAGGAAATGCGCACACCAGCCATTTCACATCCATCTCCTGTCAAATAATTTACCTCAACTGTTTTTAGTGAAAATATACATATGTATATATATATATCCCTGTGTAATGGAGATAGCTGGAGTTGTAAACATCATCTTGAAAATGCCAGGCCATATTTACTCAAGTCAGTGGTCACAGAAAGTTGCTATTCTCAGTATGCCAGATTTAAATCATTTTAAGTAAACAAGCTTTCCACTTAACAGGTCTCAGCCAGCATGTCTTTTCTCCTAGCAAAAAAAAAATTACTAATTTCCATAAAGTCAGTGGGCCACAGAGGAGGACGGGCAGCTACCTCAGATGCAGCAGACTGTTGGCATGGAACAAGCCGGGGAGGGCCAGGTGGGTTTCCCAGGCAGGGGATGCAGCAGCCAAATGCAAAATTTTCCTTTTTCTCACCCGGCCCTCATTTGAAAACAGGATTTCACATGTTCATTAACCTTGAATGCATCACCACAATCCTAGGTGCTCTTGGCAACACTTGGGCTCAGCTTCCCTTTTGTACTTGCCCTTTTGCTTTGGGATTGGATTTTTCTACGCAAGACACAGTTTTGCTTGTGTGAGGACATCTGACCTTCGCAGTTACTGGGTTCTTTTTTACCAGCACTAACATGAGACCCAGTGAGACAGAAAACAGCTCCTGCAGTACCACCACCACCACCCCTAGTCCCCCCGCAAAGTCTGCATTTCATGCTGTGCTTGGTGCAGTCCTCTGCTTGCAGCTGCACAGAGGGAGGTGGGTGCTCCAGCCGCCACGATCCGTTTTTCCCTGGGGGCAGATCTGCCTCCAGCAAGTTCTAGCGCTCTCGTCTACACATTTGTTCCTGTCCCTTCATCCTTTATCCAAGTTACAAAGGCAAAATACTTACAATTCAACCATCTAGCACAGTTTAGCAACTTTCAACCCTTAGTTAAGCTGTCTTCAAGCCGTACCTATCCAAGTACACACTCAAGACTGCTTAGCAAACAATTCGCTGCCCACATAAAACTGCTAATGCTAAGACTATTCTGCTTAAGTAGCCTGTACAGAACCTAATTGCTTAGCATGACTCAAGAGGTCTCTCTGAAACTAGTTTTGAAAAGAAATTACCTGCCAGACTAAAAGGATGCAGTCATTTTCAGACTCTGGTACAGAATGTTTCAGTGAAACTTTTTGCCCACTGTGAAATTTCTTCCCAGGAAATCATTACTTTGTAATACACTGAGCAGCCCAGAATTCTCCAACTCGTGTGCAGGCAGAAGGATTTTGTCAGCTTGCAAGCAGCCACCAAGGCAGCTTCTATGACCAAGGGACAGAAAAACAAAGATGCTGCAAGCTGGAACACAAGTTTTGTCCTCATCATTACCTCGGGGTATCATTTGCAAATGGAAGCCACGCAGGAAAGCATCCTGGAGACCAACTCTTCTGCAAGGAGTCACGGTGTAACCTGCAACAGCACTGGCTGCAAAGTGCTGACGTCCTCCTGGGTCAAGGCCGGTGTTTCAGCCACTCTGGTGCAGTGCTAAGGCCCCAGGCAGAGCTCTTCACCGAGCACAGGAAAGGTCCTTTTTGGTGAGACTCAGAGAGCCTAAGCTGCTCCCACCTAAGAAGAGAATTGTCCCTCCCCTGTCTAGCCGACTGCAACATAGCTCTGTAAATGAAGTTCCCAAAGCAGATAACCCACCTGACCAGCTGTGACTTATGGCACATATGCCCACATTTTGCTTGCTAGGCACTGCCTTCCTTCTCATTGTAATGGCCCTTCTTGCTTTACAAATGCACTGGAGGCATCTGCCCATTGCATCTGCAGAGGAGGGTCTTAACAAACAGCTTTCAATACTTCTCATTGACCCTATTTACCTCGGTGTTCTCCTAGCAAACACACACACACACATACACACACACACACACAAAGACCTTAATTAATGTATTATGTGATGTGTTAAATGTAGGCTGGAGCCTTCAAAGTATTTCTGACCACTTGAAGCCAAGAGAGCAGATTTCCTCACAAACAGGGAGCGTGATCTGCTGTAACAGCCCCAGCTAAATCTGACCGACATGGTTCAACAGTGGCAATTTAAACTTATATCAAAGAGGGCTGAGGTTTATAGAAATGTCTAAAGAGTTCTACGCTACTCCTGGATAATACAGCATATGGCCGATTGCAGTTTATCTGGTTCTGTTTTTCTGGTAATTCCCATGCAATGTTTAGGTCCCAGTTCTGTCTGTTGATCCCGTCACTCTAGACGTGCACACTGAGTTGCCTTTCATGTGTTCATCCTCAAGGCAGCCTGGAGCAGCGTGGAAGTGCTGCTGTTTCCATCCTGCAGACGAGGAGCCCAGGCCGGCGCTCACACAGGGCAGCTGCATCCTGGCCAGGAAGCCGAGCGGTGGCTGCTGCGACCCTCCTCACACAGTCATCATTTTGAGCCTTTTGCATAGAAAAGTCTGGGCATCTGGCGCCGAGTGAAAGCAGAGAGGAATAAAACAAAGTAGCTGCTAGTACCTCGACTGTATGATTTGAAGGCATCTTCTTGCCTTGTGGGACAATCAGTTTAATAAGCAAGTGCCTTCCCATCTGGGGCTGCTGTGGTCCCTGGTGCTGCCATGAGGATGGACTGACATCTCCATACTTCCCACTGAACCATCATTAGAGTCAGGCTGCAATAGCTAGAGAATTTAAACTGACTTTTAAACACCGGACTTGTCTGATAAATACTGGATAGCATATAGAAATCACTTTCCCTTCTCCCAGTTCCTGTATATAAGCATGTCAAAGTATAGTATTACAGGAAAGCAGCAAAAACAAATTGATCTCCAAGTCCAGCTCTCCTGTACTCACACTAGGTTATCCAGCTGCTCTTCCAGGGAACACAGAGACCGGTCATACCAAAGAGAGGGTCTTTCTTTTCTTCATTTTTAGCTTTACCTTCTCTTACCCAAGTGAGCTTGGGACATGTTTCTGAAGCACAAGAAACAGAGGTCTAACCACTGTGGATCCAAGCCTCTGGGGATGATAGATCATTTCTTTCTCTTTTTTTTTTTTTTTTTTTTAATCCTCTTGAGAAACAGATGCTTTGGCTCATTTTCATTATACCTAGCCTGATTTATTTTAATTGCTCTGGGTATCCTGAATTCTATGGTTGCATAATCTCACGTACATGCCTTTAAAAGGAAGCCTTGGCTGCAATACTGAAAAGGCAATGTTAAATACAGAAAAAGCTCTATGCAAAGTCTAATTTATTTTGGAAATCCGCTGAAAAGACATCTACTGAGAATTCACAGGAAAAAACGTATGCCACATTTGAATGGTGATCCTGGGAGGTGCTTTACCTAGCTTTTCAATAAGGTGCTCTGAAAATTGCATCCTTTGAAAAACTTCTCACTTCCAAGACCTAAATTTAGTGAAATCAGATGACAGTTAAAGACAAGATGAGGCCACCACCCTGGGACCACTGCTGAGGGCCAAGCGAGAGGGCTGGCTGTGTGACGCCACGCGTGTGTGCACGTACTGGTTAGAGGAGGAAACCAAGCAAGGAAAGTCCCTGAGCAGAGTCACTGGGAAGCACAAGCTTAGGACTGAGAGCAAGGTGAAGGCCTGCTGAGATTTGCCCTTACTGTATTTACAAACACAGGACTTCAGCTCAATAAAACAAAGCAGGAATAACAGGACTGAAGAGAAATACCTGAATGTCGTCTGCTTCTTCTATCAGAGGCACTTCACAAGATGCCAAATATTGCCTGTGAGAAAGTAAGTTCGCAAAAACTTTATTCCATTTAATAAAAAATATTATCTAAGGTACTTTATATTTGGACACAGAAAAAGATTTTGTTTTGATGCCAAGTCTGTATCTGTTACTAACATGTTGTTTTTCTGAGAAACATCCATACTTTACCAAGAACTTTCTCTGTATTTTTTGATTTATCTTATTGGATAAGGGGAAGAATTAACACTTGCTACAAATACTGTCCCTACAGATGATGCAGATAATCTATGAATGAATTGAAACAAAACCTCAAACAGCAACAACCTCCCCTCTTCCTCACTCCATTCTCCAGCAAAAAACAAAACAAAACAAAAAAAAACCCCTTCCTTCATCCCTGGCATATTGATATTCCTTTCTCTCTTGTAAGGAAAGGAAATTCCATGGATTTTGTAGGTTACCTATACTGCATTAATTATTTTTTAATAAAAAAGACCTGAGATTTTGTTTTGCAGAAACTGTTTAAGATTCACCTCCAGGATGGGTTACTTCCTTAGCTTCCATACAGACAGATGCATCCAAGTGACCTGTCCCCCTGGATATACAATGTCATAGATACCAGGGAGGACATTTAACCAAACATGGGCTTTGCACATTACTGAGATAAGCAAGCCAAATAGATTTCACAGGTGGAGGAGGAGACACATAATCATGTCTTTTCTGATCTTTAAGAGGAACCACAAGCACTTTCCATTTAATTTTCATTTGATTTCACTTCATATCATTTATCTGGGAATGAATTGGATTCACTTAGATTTGGGATTATCTATTTGAAATGACAGAGTGCAGAACCGCAGTCAGCACTACTGTACCAGGACGACAGCTACTTTGGCAAAGTGTCATCTAAGCTATCTACACCAGCACTTCTAGTGTTTCCAGAGCAATCAGCTTTACTCATCAATACCCATGTAGCAAAACCAACCCTCTCTTAGGGGTGCTGAGGCCGGCCAGCACCACTGGAATCAGTGAGAACCTAAGAGGCACCAGGAGCTGCTTTCTCTGCGACCTGCAGTATTTTGCTTGAAACAACGAAGCCTTGATTTGTGACTGGGCTTCCAAGCTGCCAACACAGGACACCTAAGAAACCATAAAGAACAAAAGTAGCAGGCAGCTACTGTCGCAATTTATAGGCTATACCTTTAAATGCCCACAAATTCACTTCAGGTTCACAGAATATAATGAGATTCTAGTTTGGGAAAATGAGCCCACAGAGACTATCAAGAATATTAATGTTATCACAAAAGTTTATTAGTGCCTGCATGTCTAGAAATGGGTAGGGAAACCCTTTGGGTTTTGTTGTGCTATCAGCAATTATCATGCAAAAAGATTTCTTTTCCCATTTCTCCCTCTGATAGAGTTTTGGGAAAAAGGCTCCAAGACCAGCATGAAGTTCTTTGTGTTTTGAGTGGAGGGTATGTTTTCTGCATTGGCTCCTGCGTACTTCCATTTCTGAAAGAACAGTTAAGGGCCTTCCCTGCCCTTACTTCTTAGGAGCATTGCCATTTCAACTCTCCCATACGTTTTATGCTTCTGAAATTTGCAGGCATATTTGCCATTGCGCGGAATTAAAATAATCCTTCAGATGCAGGCTTACACGTCTGGTTTTTTCACTTCTTTCAGACCAAGCAATAACCCTGTGGTTCAGTCTCCTTTTTCTATCTGTTCTCTCCTTCTGGTGGTAGAGAGAGAGATTACCATTACTTGATTCCCAGTGCAAGTAATGTTGCTGCTGTTTATTCAGATGCCAAGAGGGTGCCAGTGATCAGTTTCATAAGGAAAAAGCCACCAAGATGTGAACACGGATTCTGGAAATATGTCCCTGAGCACACCAGAAATCCTTCCTGTCCCTGTTCCTGTTTCTTTTAATTGGCTAAAGGATGTAAAATTCTGCATCTGTTATCTATGCTGTGATCTAGAGCCTTGATCAGTCTTTCTGAAAGGTTTGCATTTTTTAAAGTTCCTCATTTATTAAAGATAAAAAAAAAGAGAAAAAAGTAAGCAATCATGCTGACTGATTGGATGAAACCTCTAAGCAGAATTCAGCATGGCTGTATTAGTAGTATGCAGCTCTGTAGAAATCAATGGGATTGTGTCAGAAGTTCTCAGAAAGAGCAATGTGCTGGCAAGGAGATCCGTTACTCCTGAAAGCTCCATTAAGGTTCCTCCATCCCAAAGGTACGTTTAAGGATCAACCAGACTTCTTCAGCTTCAGAAAGAACCCACCCATACTTGCTTCCAAAGGAGCAGCAAAACGTGTGCAAGATGGGAGCAGGTTACAACTCCATTTACATTTAAAATAAAATATTGCACCTATGCTTGCCCAGCTGCCTGGTCTCAGAGAAGGGCTCTGCAGGCATCAGTTGTTTGTACACTTAGCCCGCAATGTTCCACCTTTCTGGAGCAAAAACCAAAGTACTCACTAGTTTTTCACAGCCAGCCTAAGCAAGGCAAAACAGTTACTTCACGGGCAGTTTACTCATGCTCTGCACCTACCCGAAGCGCCCTCAGTCCGACAGCACTTTGGCTGGTAGAAGTCTCCCCTGACAGGGATGTATCAGTCAACCTTTCCAAACTATGGACTAGGCCTTGGTTTGGTCTTGCTTAAACTCCTGCTGCTTATTGTGCTTTGAAAAGCAGGGCATATTGCTAATGGAGAAGCTGTTGGCTGCTAGATTTAATTAAGGATTCTACTGAAAGTTCTGCTTAAAATAACAAAGCTTGCTGTTTAGAAAAGCGTAGGTGATTCCCCCAGAGGCCTGGCCAGCATTCCTTCTCCTATTGTATAACATTATTGATTAATCAAAACTAATGCTCACAGCTGTTGCCTGATGGATAATGTCTTTGGTGTTCGCCTGCATATAATTATTTACTACTTTACTGATGTTATTTATTTCTTCATTAAGTATTGTTGGCTGTTTAATTATGTGAAACACAACTGCAAGTGTCGCTGCTAAAAGCCATGGGAAGGACTGCCCAAAGCAGAAATCTTTCAACAATGAACTCTAAAAATAAAGATAAAAACATTTTAGCCAACATTTTGAGTGAAGACCATTGAACCACAAATATGTTAAACGTAATCTGGAGACTGATGCTGGAGTGCCATGCTCAGACAGATTTGCAATGTTGATTTGACTGGGCAACAAAGGGCTTTTACTGATTTCTGTATTTTATTAGAACTCCAAAATACATAAGAAAGGTGCCTATCTATGATCCTTGGTAGCTGAACACTTAAAATTAGTCAAGGGGAAACTGATTTCCCAAAGCTTACATGCCAAGGGTGCCTAACAAAACTCCTTCCAAAAAATAATTCTTGTGCTGAGAAGCAAGGATGTTCCAAGGCTGATACGGGCCCTGTCCAGCCCGGCTGGGCAGTGCCTGCCATGGCTGCGCTGGCAGGAACGGCCTGCTGGGACCCAGGGGCACCAAGTTGTGTGAACGTAGTGAGAAGCTGGGGAGTCTCTCAGAGAGCTCCCTCCACTGCTTCTTCTTGTCCTCTTTGCTCTCTGTGAACGAGCCAGGCCTCAAGGGCAGCCGGCATCCCTCCTGCCCGGGTAGATGACTTCCCTCGCGCCTCCTCACAAGAGCCAGGCACATCTGTTACAACAGGTCCTATGTCCAGCCTCGCTCCATTAGGTAGCTGATGTTTAAGCCATGAGATTTCCTTGGATCCACACAAGATGAGGAGGGATACACTGAAGCGAGGTAGTCCATGCGATAAGCATAAACAGCCTAAACAGAACTACTTTTCAGCCTAAACAGAACTACTTTTCCTTGCAAAGACCAAGCCATGCAGATTTGTGGGCAAAATCTACACCTTACATTCTGTCTGGAAACCAAGAGGCATTAAGGACAGACTAGATTTAAAATGCCTTGTGGCTTTCAGCAATCTCTAGATACTTAGCGTTTTTTTCATTTTTGTTTTTTAAATGGCCTTGTTCAAGACTACAAATACACTGCAAAGAGAATGTGAAAGAACCTTCTCAGTCTCAGTTAGAGAACCCATGAACCCAACTGTAGCTCACAAATCACTAACACGCCAATACATAGCATATCAGAAATAGCCTCTGTATTTCCTTCCTCAAAAAATAAAAATTCTTTCTCTGACAACCTTTCCAAATGACCCCCAACAGGGCCTTTCCTGTGAGTAGGAGAATAAATGGCTTTGGCAGTCTTTGCTTTGTGATTTGGTAGCTACTAGCTTGAATGTCTCCACCAAAATCTCTTCCTTATTCTGAGGTAGTGCATTAAAATTAGTGAGCTCTTAGCTACTACTTTATAAAAAGTAAATAGATGGCCAGCTGCCAAATCCTTTAACCTCCCTATAAACGTCTGCTTTAGTCGAGTAGCCTACATTTTGTCTTCAAGGAGCCCAGACAAAGGAGCAGACTAAAGCCTGGCATAGCATCAGGTCACCTGCATTTGTACCAACATATCTCAAGCCCAAAGTGCCACCAAAAGTTTCACATTAGGCCTAGGCTCTGTCCATCCTCTCAATACACAGCATACACTTACCTCTTTTTTTCCAACGAAGACACATCTGAGAAGGACCTTATGCTGTCAGGCATTATTTCCATGGGTGAAGGAACACGCACAAAGTACTACATTCAACAGTGCTGGGAATACGGATATGTACAACTGCATGGAGTAGCCACTGAAATCAAAATTAAAATAAAAGCAAAATTACGCAGTGCCTGGCAGCCAGTAGACATCACTGGATGATGGAAGTTCTGCCCTTCCGTGATAGGATCCTCATACCACGAGCTCTCAAAATAAAACAACTGTCCCTGTGGATTTGTTCCATCCATCATCCCCTTTTTTTGCAAAATTATTATTTATAGCATCATGGGATGCCATGAGATGGTAGTTTCAAAAGACAGCAGAGATCTTAACGATAGAAGAGAAAATACAACACAAAGGCACTAAGAGAGGAAAACCTCAGAGAAATAGTGAGCAGAGAGGAAGAATAAAGAAAGAAAAAAATAATAATGACAATAGGAATAGGGAGCTCGGTCTTTATTTCCTTGTTTGTCGAATACCCAGATTTCACATTTTCATGTCTTTCCTCTGTCTGTAGTCAGTTCTTCCTCTCTCCATTTTTTTATTCAAGCCCTTTCCTGTAACCCTTGTGCCCACATTGTACAGGGTATCATGGGCAGCTTTCCAGCAGGGAGATGTGCAGAGTGATGTGGACTACAACTAGCATTTTCAAAGGAAACTAAGGAAATCTTTATGGAGAACTTGGTGAGAAACTGGCACTTGGCACTCTTCTGCTTCTTTGAAGGTCCCAGCCTATGCGAACAATCTAAACAAATATATGCCCCAATGCTGATAAACCCTTTTGGAAAGATATCAAAGAAGATCTTACGGGGTTTAGAGACCTTTGAAGAAAGGGAAATATCCTGCCAACCTGATGCAGAGGTCTATCTTGTTCCACCATGTGGTCTAAATCATCAGAGTCTTCCATGGCTCTCCCTCCTCAGGGCATGCAGGCCAGCAAGCTCTGCCTCCCTGGATGAAGCAATCTGAGGGTGAAGAGGACAACACTATTTGAAGAACATTCAAATAAAAAAGTACTTTATAGTAGAAGCTGTTACTGTGCCTAAAAATATCTCAATGACTCAGATTACCCAAAATGGCAAACCATAGCCTCTCTCAGTAGTCAGCTGGCTTCATTCACTAGCCTAGCATCTCTTTTCCTTCATGTTTTTAATATTAGAAGAGTGTTTTTTTAAGGCTTTGCTAAGCTAATGTTTAATGGATCACCCTGTACAGTTCTTGGTGTTTACATGTTCTCCAACTAACCAAATTTGCAGAGCAAATTTAGTCTGTAAGACCAGGACAAGCGAATTACAGATATTGGTTGCACAGAAAAGATGGCCTTGTTCAGTCCTGCATGCCCCAAAAATGAACAGTTTCAATTACGTTTTCACCTTCCCCAGCAATACGAACATCTTCTCTCAGCCACTTGCCAGGGCTGTTGCTCCTTAGTCTGCAAGTGTTACGGCTCTGCGCACACGGGCTCCCTGCGAATGTGCAACCTTGCAAAGTGCCCCAGTCCCGGGGCTTGCAGAGTAACCTATTAAACCAAGCTGGCGCAGGACCAGATGTGCTGGACAGGCATGGGAGAAGGAAAGGTGGAGACTAACATGTTGTTGATGCTTTTTTTTCACACACATGCACTACGCGGGTGTGGCCCGGCTCTCTCATCAACCCAATTATAAATAGTCAGCGTGTTTTCCGCTCCTGGATGGGCACACTGCAGTGCAGCGAGCCGTTCCCGGTGACGCGGAGCAGGTAGCGCGCAGGGCTTTGCCGGGTGTTCACCTGGGGCACCGTGTCCCGGTGCCTAGAGGTGCGAGGCCTCTCCTCCGCTGCCGGCGCGAGGCCAGGACGGCACCTTCTAATCAGAACACGACGCACTTCTCGTCCCGCCTGGCGTTCCTCCTTTGCAGCGCGAGGAGACTCGAGACGCCCCGTTTCCGCCTGCGGGCCCCGGGGGACGGCTGTGGCGCTGAGCAGCCCCGCGCTCCGTTGCAGAAAGGACCCCAGAAGTCTCCTGTCACCCATGTGGCAGCCGTAGTAACTCAGCACAGCAAGACCTGAGGAAACAAAATGATTTCTTTTAGGGCTTAAAATCAACAGGAAATAAAACAAATCACGTTACACATTTTACCAATGGTAAAATTCCCACTGGCACCATTGTGACGAGGATCGGGCCCAGGCCGTATCCCTGTGTTTTCCCAGGCTCATAAGGATTTTAAATTCTGGATTTCAAATGATAGTTTATTTCTGGCTGACCTGTTTGGCTTGAGCTGCTATGTGTTTTCAACTGTTGGACTTATTTTTAATCTACTGTATTAGTACACAAACTTAATCAAGAACAAAATGTTACCAATGCAAAGTTTTTTTCCTACCCATTGCTATCAGTTTAGCAGTTTAAAGTTCCCTAATTGTATAAAGATCTGCCCGCGCCATCTGACTCCGTTCGGAACATTAGTACATTCCTTTCACTGTAAATATACAAGGGGGAGGGAAGAGGCAAACACTGGCGCGCACAGCGACAACGCGCTCGCCTGCAACCACTGCCACACTGCAGATTTTAACAATTAACATTCCTGCCATGTAGGCAGCTCCGGAGGAACCTCATCCATTTTTTTTTCGCCAAAGAAACTTCTCCCACACACACACATTTGGGTCATTTTTTGTCATTTTGTGTCAGTGGAAGGCTGCGACATTCCTCTCCTTTTTTTTTTTTTTTTTTTCCCCTCCCTGATATTTGAAGAACGAGATTTTATCGGCTTTCCCCACCCCCTCCTTCCTTTACCCCATGCCTGTTTCACTCAAACCTGCCTTTCGGGTCAGCAGCCTGGTAAGAGATTAATTTTATACCGCAAGAAACACCAAGCAGAGTATTTCAGCTTTGACATATGAGAAGTCTGTTATAATATTGCAGTTTTTCTAAATTAAATATTAGGAAAAATTAAACCCAATTGTGGTTCGTATTCCTATGGAAAATATTTCTGTTCAAAACAGTCCCTCCATGCTAAATGACTTAAATAACTGAAAACACAATAAATATGCAGCAAGTTAAAAACCCAGATTATTCAGGTTTTAAGGCTTATAACTAAAAGTGGTTTAATGTTTCATGCCTAATAATAGATTACTCCTATCACATTTCTAACCTTTATTTCTACCAGCTTTGAAGTCCAGCCATATAAAGGCTGTTTGTAGAACCACACGAAAGTTAAAGCAAATATTACTCAGGGTGATTCATATGAACAAGAATTTGCAATGAAGGCAGAGGGTTTTTGTGTCTGTATCAAAGGAAATGAAATGTTTGCAATATTTTCCAGTTGATAAATGCATTAAAACATTTTACTTGTGTAGTATGAACATTGCTGACATAAACAGACTTTGACCTGAAACAGATTGTATTAAGCTCTGTGAGGGAGGCAGCTTTAAAAAGAAATAAAAAATAAAAAATAAATTCCTAGATTTCAAAATCTGCCACAAGGTCACTGCAATCTTTAATTAGCTGAATACATTAAGAGAAAGCTAGGACAGATTCTGTAAAGAGAGCAAGTGTATGTTTAATCCTCTGTTCTCTGCGTACAGATTACCCTTTCGGAATGAGTAACCTTATTTTCTTTTTAAATATCTATTTACCTTTTGAGCTTTGCATAGCAAAACAGTTTTTTTTTTCCACTGTTGCAAAAGAAATTAATTTGTTGCTAGTTGCTATGCATTGGCAGGATTTCTGCATAAAGAATGTAAGCCATCTATCTTTGTATTCAAGATATAGTTAATCTGGCAGTTAAAATACTTTGGAAACATTTTGATGACTTATCTGGAAAAGTAGCTTTGCATTTTCAAAGAAAACTCAGAACTGTATTGCAAGAGGAAGATAAAAGATATATGAAGTGTTTGTTCCAAGCGATACTATTCATTTAAAGATCAGAATGTAACCCCACCCAAGCAATTATTGTGGAAAAACAAGACAAAAATCCTTATACAGCTTTCTGACACAGTCTTTATTTGGGAAACAAAATAACTATATTACAGTTATAGCCTAATGGATTGCAAGCTGTTTTATTAGAGTCAGCTGAATCCTATTTAGCATAAAAAAGAACTCTGTTTGCTATCAAGAACACATTTACATTAATATGACTTTGACAAAGTAAAATAAAATCGCATTAAGATGATGTAAGTAGATAAGACAATGAAATCTCTGTGAGATAGTTTTGGCACACCAATTAGAGTCAAGTCCCTACAGGAAAGAAACATATTTTTACACCAACTATCCATGTGTTTTTAAGTTGTAGAGTAGCCAAAATTAATTCCATATTTAAAATATTTCCAGCAAGCAGGGGGAGGAGGAAAAAAAAAAAAAAAGAAAGTTTACAGTTCTGATTATTATTTTTATTTTTCCCTTGAAAAGGTAAAATTTCTGAGAAATTACACTTTTATTTGCAATAATACAAACAAGTTTTGTTCTCTGCACTAGCTTGTAATCATTCTGATTATTGCAAGGGACTTTCCAATATAGAGCAGCTGAAAACAAGGTTTTAGATTACATGGTAATTTAGGAATGCATGAAAAGCCAAGCAGTCACCATAATAGAGCACTGCATAAACTTCATGGCTTTTAGAGCAAAACATAACATATGTTTTGTGATTCATTCAAATGATTTTTCTTTTTCTTTTTTTTCTTTCTTTTTTTTTTTTGGTCAGGGTTCTATCAAAATATGTTGGGATCTTGTATTTGTTCCCTATTGTATTTAGGGAACCTTATTCTCTAAAAACAACAACAACAATCTTTGATGTCTCTCTTTTTAGTTTGGTCATTAAAAGAAAGGCAGTGATGGATGGTGATAATGCTGTGGATTTTATGACTAATCAGATCTTGGCAGCCACAGTATTTCTTTTGTAGTGAAACTTTAATATTCCTTTGGCCGTGTGTAAACTTTTTCTCCTTTTGGAACTATGTTACACAAGCTACTTATTAAGCCTTACAAAACAGTTATTACCCAAAACCGAGCACTTTAATTTAACACCTGACAGGGTGAAGCTTTTCCCCCTTCAAATACCCGCCGCTCGGATGCAGTGTGAAAGCAGTGCTGCAGTCGAGCTGCCTTCATGTGTGCCCAGGGAAGAGCAGAGAACCCCACTGTGCCCGTGGCAGCCCCAGGCAGGGGAGGCGACGTCCCCAGCGAGCGGCGGCGCCGGCGGCACGCGCTGCACACGCCGGACACTGGACACGGCGCGGCCCCGCTCGCCCCACGCCTTGGCAGAGGATTTGCAGCGACAAACACCAGGTGTCTCCACTTCGCTGGGCTGAAGCTCTAAGAAAAGGGGCCTGCTACCAAAAACATAAGGGGAAAAGAAAAATAAATAAGGTTGTCCTTCCCATCGCTCCTAATCTGCCTGCTGCAAGGCTGTGTAAACAAGGAAGAGAACGTATGTACTTGCAGATATTCTTATACCAGGATCATATTTTATTTTGTCACTTGATAATGCCTCAGTCAGGCAAGGCAGGACTTTTCGGAGTTTGAAATAATCCAAATTCAATCACTTTAAAGCTGCTACAATATGCAAGTCCTGGCAGCGTTTTAAATTAATGGAACATCAGATGTGCTCTGATCCTTTCAATTTCCTTGGGCAAGTGAAATGCTGCCGTGGTGGAAGTGGTAGGGGAATACAGGGCTATCAGTAAAATAAATGTCAGCTTTTGTCTGCTGATAAAAAAATACAGCAAAAAATGACACAGTATTTACTGCCCCGTAATTAAAATGTATTTCTATACGCAGTACGGATTATCTTAGTTTTAGACAAGTGAGCACTGTGCAGTCTGATCCACACGAATGGACGTGATATAAAACCAAAATACAGGATTGCTTTTTATTTGAGGTTTTACAAATACTGTTAAATATTTCATTTGGATGTAGATATTTATTTTTTGCTGATGCTGGCAGGTTTATCAATAAAAACATTAGAATGCCAGCAGTGAGAGCCCAATAGCAGGCCATAGATGGGATTTTGGCTAGAATGGGGAAGGGAAAAAAAAACAAAAACAGAAAAACTCCATAGCAAGATGCCAGCCCATGCAAATTCACTTAATTTGAGGCTTACTTTGAAAGTGTAAACATTCCTCGGGTTTGTCAAAAGGTTTGAAGACTTGAGAACCTTTTGATCAAACTTGGCTGTGTTTTGAGGAAACCTGTACTGGAATACACTTTTCAAGATGCAATTCAGTGGCTTTGCTTTTGAATTACAAACAAGTCCCAAAATTCAAATTAAGGCTCTGTGCCTTTGCACAAGCTTTTACGGTGCACAGCTTTTTCTGATTTGCAGGGCTTATCACCTAGGGCTATGTCCTGGCTACAGGGGCTGTGTTTCGTGAAATCCCTTTTCCTGAAACAAAAGTATGATACAAGTTGCCAAGTTGAGTTGAGGACAGGGTATTTCTGTAATTTTTATTTTCCAGTTATTTGCTTAATTTGAGGAGAGCCTGGCTTCTTCTGTGTGCTAAGTGGGACTCATGCTGCCAGACAGTATGCTTTAAGCTATTTTTAAAAATGCTGGGTTTTGAAGGCTCTTAAATCCTTTGATGTAAATGAAAATACAACCATAGTTTGCAATCTAACAGAGGCTGTTAATCTTGATATTAAAAGTGTGAATCATACTAGAGAGTAGCCTAAAACTATTTTCTCTGCTCTACATTTGCCTTCTCCACACGTACCGACATCCGGTATTTATGGGTCAATTAGAGATCTCAGGTAGTGCTGGGTGCCTTGTGCCAAGTTCTGTATGCAGTTATATGCAGTTACTGCCCCACAACCTGTGGCTGAGACTTCTTCAACTTTACTATTTTGCTCATTAAAATATGACATTTCAGACAAGCCTGATTAAAACAAAGCAAAGCAGAAACAAAATGTCTTAAAATCCATGTGTGTAAAATTAGTCAACAGAACTTAGAACAATTCTGTCTGGGAAGAGAAAGACCAGTCAGCATTGCAAAAAAAATATAGGAAAATTTCTGCCACAGCCACTTTTAAAATCCCAGCATGGTTCTCTACCACAGCCTGAGCTAGAGCATCTGCCCCAGGCCCGGCTCAGAGAGAAGGCCCACCTGAATGCACCTGCTTCTCCGACCCTGGAAAGCGCAGTCAGGGCCTGGATGCCATTTTTCAAATACTGGATGAAGAATGACCAGCTGAAATGCTCACATTTTTTATCATATCTTCTTGCACATTCCCTGTAAAACTCTGACGGATGCTAGGAGAAGAGCACGACAGGACATGTGATTCAACGGTGCATTAGCATAACAACCTTCTCCTAGGTCCTTCTCAGGGGCATGCTGCCACATACTTCCTCAATATGAGCAATGTCACCACCAATACCCCAACATCGTTTCTTGTTTCCAAGTGGTATCACTCAAAAATAACGCTGACAACCATAGCCTCTAACGGCAGGTTTTAGTGGGGTGCACCTGTATAGGTACAAACAGGTGGGTATCTCCTAGGGGAAGACTGAGCACACAGTGGGTCTGGTTTAAAACAATGTCCCCATCTCCCTGCTCCTCTCCAGAAAGAGCTGGAGAGACCTTCCCTTGCCACGTGTGCTGGCAGAGGTGTCCCCTCCCTCTGCCTGGCTGCAGGAAGTGGCTAGCAGTTGCCATGGGCTCCGGATGGACACTCAGCAGGGCCAGAGGATAGCAAAATCCATTCCCTCTCCCTGTGATCTCTGAACAAGGGTGACCGAGAACCTACCTGAGGACACTGCTCCACTGAGGTGCTCTGGCAAGCTGGTTGCCTGGGAGCTGCAAGGCTGCAGCAGAGCTGATGGCAACCTTCATCCCAGCAGTCCTCCTGAGATGTGCCTGGAAGCTGCCCAGAGCCTGCGAGCACCTCTGCTTGTGAGCAGGCTGCGTGCCATGGTGGGAAGGGGTGACGGGTCCTTGGGGAGGAAATACTGTGCACTGGGACTCCCCTTCCTTGGGGAGGAAAAACTGCATCCCAGCCCTGCACCAGCACTGTGCCTCAGCTGCAGCCCCAGGGAAACTGTCAGATTGCCTTTATCCTCCAGGATCCTGCCATGGTTTTTGTCCCAGCATAAGGGGCTGTGACCACTAGAAAACCCAGTATTTATCTCAGTATTAGTATTTATTTGCAAGTTGTGCAGTCTCCTGCTGAGGAATCTAGAAAGGACTCATCATGCTTTCTGTGATCACATCCACCAACAAGCCATGGAAAGAGGAAATAATCGAGATGAATGTTCATCTTACCTGCATGAACCAAGCTTTGAATCACCATGTCTGAATCCTTCTGGATCTGCAACCTCCATTGGAGTTTATAATGAAGAATTTCAAGATTTGTTCCTAAATAAGTGCCAAATTGTAATTCGCAACATCATGTAATGTAAAATGTAATGCAAAAATGTAACAGCATGGTGAGGTTCCCACTTGCTTCACACAGCAGTCAGGATATGCATTTATTGTTCCCATTGCAACTGTAATTCAGTTTCCTTGCTCATACATAATGTTTTTACCTCCTCTGAATGGGGTTATCTTTAGTTCCTTAACATGCCCAATAATTCAGCTGTCACAGTTTCCATAAGAACAATAACTCGGAATTTCCTGACTTTGATTTGGACTAACTCCTGCCTATTATATTGCATTAATGATGTTTCCACTGTGTGTGATGACTATGAAATCAGCCATTAAATACATGTTACATATATACATGCAATGTTCAGGTTGTATTTTTAGAGATAACAGCTCAAAAAGTAAGCATCATATATTGATAAATCTGGCAGTCTCGGCTTGGCTGCTTCATCTCTATTTCACTCTTTGCAGCTGGGTTGCCTGGTATGAAGGGAAGACTCCTGCGCAGGCCGAGACAACCAGTATGAACTGACCTCAACTCTTCTCCCCAGCTCTTCTGCCGTATGCACTTTGTTTCTGACTGCATGAGGATGGTGAATGTCAAGGCAGAAGGGCCTCCTGGCCCACACCGTAGCATCTCACCCAGCCCAGAACATCCCACAGCACTGAGCTTTGCCCAGTCCCCAAGGAGACATTTGTATTGCTGTCTCTATTTTGTAAGGAAATGAAGTAAAACATTTAGCGGTTGAAACCTGAGGCTTTCTAATTAGCCATCCAGTAGCATATTGACAGATGGCTTTTCTATTTTTGCTTCCTTCACTCCAGGCCCATTCATTCAGTGTGTTTCTTTTAATTAACCATGTGCCCAAAAGCTTGTCCATTTTTTTCCCCCCAAGTTTACTAGTTGGTCTGACAAGAATTGTTATCTTTCTTTTTTTTACTCTTAAGAGTTTCACCATTCAATTTTTGGCACTGGACAAGATCTCCAGCTTGGCAGCACTTTGATTTGGCACCTTCCCTGGGCCTTGGGAGAAGAGCCAGCTCTAAAAAAAGAGCAACTCTTTCATCTCCACCATCCTAGAGCCCCCTGCTTATGTACCTGCACGCCAGGCTGGTAAGCAGGGGCATAAGGACGCAGCAAAATGCAATACGGGTTCATCAGAAGGCAATCTTTATCAATATAAATTCAAGCAAGGTGGAATCAGATAAAGACATGATGAACTGCCCTCTGGCCGAAATATATGCACAGGGACTGAGCAGCCCACGGGTGACATGCTGTTTGTCCCTCTTCCCCAACTCCAAACCCTCTTCTCTGCCCAAAGATTTTGCCCAAAAATTGACTTTTGTGCTCGTGAACTAGACAAGGCTTAATTTACAGAATAGAGAGACTGGTGGTGCAAAAGGAGAATCCCAGGAGGCTGGGGAAGTGATCTCCAGCACGGTTTGGAGGACAGAATTGGTCCCTTGCTGTTTGCAAGCTGCACTCTGTGGAAAAATGAAAAGGGCAGGAGCCAGCCTGAAGGGTTCAGGGCTACCCTTGCAGACTCAGCACCACAAACACCATTTTAAAAATACCTGCCACCTCTGAAGAAGGATCTCCATCCTGAGTCTTCCCTTGTCACTGCTGCTTACAGGGAATGGCTTTCACCCATTTATCTCCTCTTCACTGGTGATCAATGGCCCTATGGAAAAACAGCATCAATAATGAATAAGTAGAAAATGATGTGCTCCATCTTTCTGGCTCTGACTATAACTAAGACCATCAGGTGGTAAAAATCACTCTGTCTCAGTCCTGTTGATTTTAGCTAGCTGGGAAACTGGCCCAAGTTTCATCTGATACATGTGGGAAATAAACCATATATTATTATGTCTGAACTGAGCACTGAGCTGAGGTAGAGGGCAATTTGCACTGACCAGATGGCACAAGCGCACTTTACCAAGTTTGGAAAAATATATCCAGCCAGAGAGGCTGCTACCAGCCAAGCTGGGCATCATGAGAGACTCTGGCACAAAATCTCTACATGAACCAAGACTTTCTAGAAAGCCTGCAAGAAGAGCAAAAGCCTGTCCAAGGCTGAACAGGCAGTGCCAGTGACACAGCAGATGCATATGTTCCCAAGAATACTGACTGTCAATCTGGCACACTGGTGAATGCTGGAAGTTACATGGCACACACACACACACACACACACAAACACACACACACACACACACAGAGTCACAGCTATCATTAGAGTTTTGCTGCTTTGGCACCTTTTCCTAATTTTCTTAATTTCTATTTATACCATTCTGTTTCTGTTTTGAGTCTTTATCAAATACTGTCATGCTTTTCTGCAGAGCCAAACTGTGGAAGCTGGCTTTGGAAAGACATAATTTAAGAGGAGTTTAAAAATATCAGAGCACTTTGGAAGGGCTGTTCCTGAGCTAACAGTGACCACTGTATCTGTGAAAAGGCAATGTGGTCAACCCTCCCCAGGACCAAACCAGACTCGGCTGCCTGTGGGGGACAGATCCCGAGTGGCTGTGGAACACACCTAGAGAGCCTGGGAGGGCTAATTGAGAAAAACAAGCTTGTTGTCAGCAAGCTTAAACTTCTCACATATGGGTCTAAAACTCTACTGGAAAAATTGTAGAGGTCTGCAAATCAAAAGAGGTTGAAAACCACAGCATAATAACGTTCCAGCTGTATCTCTGGGGTAGCTAATAATTGCGTCCAACTGATGAGTACTTTTCAAATAAATTGCCTAGTTAGTGCGATCATACTGCAGGCATGGGCAGAGGGTGGGGGGTAACACTTTCCTTTCTTTGCTTCCATCTGTGACCCAGTGATATGTTTGTCATGGTTTGGCTGGAGCACATATGGAGCTTCTGAGAAATAGCTTCTAGGAAAACACTATATACACTCTGTCTGAACAGCACTGATTGAAAGTTTCGGCTGTTAAAACTCCAAGAGCTCCCATACAAGTAGCAGATCAGAAGAACACAGCTGTTGATGTTGACATGTTGCTGGCCTTATGGAATGATGATAAACAGCTGGAAACAAATTTGACGAACTGGGGAATAGGGATAGAGAGAAGAATTTCAGGCTTGCTGGAACATAACAAATGAAAAGTTGATCAACGGAGGAGGCTGAATTCTTTCTTTGCATATTATTTGTAGATCTTTCCCTGCTTCATACTACAATGGGTTTCAGTTCTCTGGCTTCAGAAAGATGCACATGGGCAGGACTGCAAGCTTCCCGGCTTCCCAGACCCACATAGATGCTTTTTCAAACCCTCACAATACAGTCAAAAAAATTTAAGGTGGATGAATATCTGCAGACAGAAGAAAGAGAGAGAGAGAGAGAGAGAGAGAAACAAACTATTTCTCCCTTTGTGGTGGAATTGGCTCAGCAGGAAATTTCCCTTCTCAGAGGGCTTTGTCTTTCTTTCCCTGAATAATCACACCATTAGCAAGTTCTCCATGCAGAGCAGTCCAACTTCACAGCCCACTTCTCCCTGTGTTTCGCTGTCTCAAAGGCCAAGTGTGGCACTGAGAGCAGCAAGCCTCCTTTACAGGCCCTTCCCCAAGGGGAGCACGGTGCTTGCCTGGTCACGGAAGCAATGAAAGCCCTCTCTTAGAGCTCCCTTAAACCTGGGGATTTATCCCTGTGTTCCAAGGGCTCTGCCCTAGCTCTGATTGCTGCTGTTCTGAAGAAAGTCTTTGTTCAGTAAAACTGTGACTTTGTGATGACATCATCCACGAGCGTGGAAAAAAAAAGCACAGCCTGGAGTAGTCAGGCATGTGATGATGTATAAATAGCACTGACAGAACAATATTATAAACTCTGTGGGTACAGCTGAGACAAAAATAGCACGATGCTGATTCATCTAAGATATCGGCAAGAGGGATGGCATGAGGTTCAGCTACAATAAACCTTCCCAGCTAAAAGCTTGTTGCTTCACCATGAATCAGCTGTTCAGATCTTTCAGTCTTTTCAGAAAAGCACCTGTCTCTTGCCGCTTCAGTCCTCCATTACTGAGCTCATGAAATAAAGGGCCGGATTTTATTTCTGTTTCCTTTACGCTGAAGTAGGCTGCAGGCAGCTTTCCAAGGCTTTATAAACATTTAGGGAAAGCAGAAACATTCCTGAAACTGCCTGCCACAACCTTAGCAACAGGAAGATCTGAAGTTATGGTTCACTGTTATTTTTCCACTTTACCTACCTTTAGAAAAAACATTGTTTCAATAAACCTGAAAATGCTGAGCTATGTTTCTAGCATCTCTCAGTGTGTAATGCCTAGGTCATTTTATGGCTGGCAGTGAGATACACGCACAGTGAGGTATCCCTATACAGTGCACACGGATCATTTTTCAAGCCTTCCAATAGACAGAATGCTACCTCACTCACCACACCTACAAACACAAGAATTTAAAGGAAAAATGAAAGAACAGAAGAGATAGATAACCTGCTCCTTCAAACACATCAGCAACAAATTTCTGTTGTGTCTTCTATGGCCCAGAATTTACGCTCATTTGATTTATTTCTTTTTAAGTGCCCTGAATCATAAGATCAGTCATGTCGCTGCTGTGCCTCCCCTTCACAGAAAGCTTCTGAAGAGAAGTACAGTGGTTACAGTGACAAAAAAGAGTGCTAGAGCTCCAAACTCAGGGGCAATTACTCTTGGGAAGCAGAGCCTTGTGCTTCAGCCTGTCTGCTCCCCGAGCATGCAGTACCCTGACAAAAAACTGCCCTGCATGTCATCTTTTAATATTAACACAGCCCCAGACGCCGGTGGCTCCAAGAATTCCCCTCTTGTGGCAAGTGCTCACACTTAGTTCCAAAGAATTCTCCCACAATGTGGCCAGCATGTTTTCAGACACAAATTAAAGAGGTCTTAAACATGTAACTTTCATTTTTTTAATATTATAGCCATATGGCAAAAAGCAACACACATATATGGTTACTTGCAAATAGGAAGATGTCTTAAGAAGTTCCTCTCCCTTAGTGTTGGACGAGCTCTTCTGTAATCCATTGCAACTCTCTGGGTTGATCTGGGCTAGTGAGAAGAGCTGGAATCATCTGGTCTGCTCTGTTCTCTGAGAACGGGTCTGCTCCACTAAGCTGGGAGGGCTCCAGACCACGGCATAACGGTGACGGAAACACTACCTTTCCAAAGAAGAAAGTCACTGCTACTTGTGGTTCTCCACAGAGAGAGATAAGCTTTTCCCAAATTGCAATTATTTTGCAACTTATTACTCATACTTACTGGTAACTTAAGTGTTTAAGTATCAGTAGTTTAAGTCCATATTCTACTTCCCAACAGCATGGTCTTACACTACAATCATCTTACACATGAGTATCAATAATATGGACATGAACATGCAGCAATAGAGTAGCTTGCTTTGTACAAGCAGAGAGCTTTATTTCCTGACTCTGCAGTGTTTTGCATCAAAGTCAAGTTGCTTATTTAGGACCATTAAAATGAGTAAGGCTTACACAATTAGAGAACTCTGTATTAATTTTTAAAACTCACAGATGTTGCAATCTATACATACGGGAGTAATGCCAAATATGATGTGACAGAGAAAAGGTTACATTGACTCCATTTTAAAAATTAAGGAGCCAGAAAGAAATCTCACTCTCCTGTTACTGAGTTGTTATGCACGTCTGGTTTTGTACATAATTTTTCTTTAGCAGGTTTCACATTTCTGAAAGTGAGATAATCAGCTAATGGTTTTGTGAGCACAAAACCAGTAACATAGTGGATAGGGCAGGGGGGAAGGCCAACAAAAAGCTCTGACTTGCTTTTGAACTCTTTTAATATTCCTTGAATCCTTCTTGTTATACCTAGAGCAGACCTTTGCTGAACTTGAGTTGCACAGGGCAATGCTGACAGTGATCTACCCTTTCTGCCAAGATCCTTCTCGGGGCGAGCTCCAGCGCGGAAGAGTGCCCTTCTGGATGACACCTCTTCTGCACAGCTTCTCCAAGAATTTGCAACTCCAGTACTATTTTGGCTCAGGTTGCTCATCGATAACACACTAAGGTGCTTCACACAGAGCATTTCAAATGACTCTCAATGACCTACATAATCTACATGTGCTTTCTATTATCAGCACCTTTTTTGCATTTCAGTTACATGTCAGTACTGCTAAGCCCTACTGATGTTAAGACCAGCTTTAACTTTGAAGATAGGGACAATAACCAAACAAGGTGCTATTTGTATATTTTTGTCATTAAATCTACCAGCAATTCTGATTTGATTGCGGCTATAATAGGAGGACTAGCCAGAGGAAACCACCTCGGTGAACAGGAGATGAAAGAAGCAGATGGGTTTTCTATGGATTTTCTAAATCCAATTCAAGAAGCTGACGGTTAAGCTTAGACTCCTGAATTATTTTGGAACAGAGCTTTCCAAAAGATTGCTGAGAGGACAAAGAGACCTCAGCACTCACCTCTTTCTAGCAAAAAGGTTTCTAGAGATGGAACATTTTCCAGGTCACAGCCATCTTCTTCCCCTTACTTCCCTCCCCTAATTCCAACCCCAGAGTACACCCGTGCCAAATACGCTACAGTTTTTGTTTTCCTGAAGTCCACCGCTAACACAGAGCAATGGTGAATGTGCTCCTCTAGCACAGCAGATGGTCTTCTCCCCAGGCACCCCCTCACCTTTCTCCTCCTGCCCTGCCTCTCTCTTCCCTCTGCTGCATGGTCAGTCCCTTTGGGCTGTGAGAATGGGCCCCCTTGTCTAGTGGTTAGAAGTCATCTAGGAGACCACAGTTGCATGTGCATAGTACCCGTGTGGTTTATTGAGGCACCGCGTATATAACACAGTAACGCTGCTGCAGCTACAGGTATGTTACATGTCATCAGACCTAATATATGTTTTCAGTGTAGTGAGTCTTCATGCATTAGTCCTTTACTTCTAAGGTAGAAAAAAGCTGGTGCTAGAACACTCCTAAGCAGTCGACTACAGTTATTGGCATTTCTTCCCTAGCATGCTCACCACTAGCAAACACATGAATGTAATGTCAGCTCAACACAACCCTGGGTCAGAGGATCTTACAAAACACCACAGAGTTACATGTGAGTAAGACTTCTAATACAGCAGCACAATTTATTCTCATTCCCAGTTTAATGGAGCCTTTCTGACTATTTTCACAGCACTGTGCCTTTTTTTTTTTTTTTTTTTTTCTTTTTTTTTTTTTTAAGTGATACTATACAAAAGGGAAAAGCTTCTAATGCGGTCCTGAAATGCTCCGGGAAGTCAATGTGACTTATTCTCTGTCATCAAGAGAATGATACCGAAATGACTGAAAGACAATATTCTTCTCAAATTTTCTTAACATACAGTGCTTATATGGCATAAGGGACTAAACTCTCATTTACACAAAGGCGAATACAGAGAAATCTGTCAAAGTCAATTGAGCTATTCTGGACACCTGACTAACTTGTCCCATAGTATGATTCAGTCTCCAAAATCCACTCTGAATGTCCAAAACAACTGCTTGCTACTCACGTATATTTTTAGTTCTAATATCCTTCTAATTTTTCCATGTTTTACAAATAACTGGAATCAGTTTCTTTCAGAAGAAGCTGTTCCCTCCAACTTGGCTTCCCAAAGGAAAACCATCACTGGGCTGCTTTTGCTAAATGTTTCGTTTTTTAGAATAAACATCTATCCCAGATGCAGTATCTTCAGCTTCATTTAATGTTTTACTAGTTCATCTTGAGGCACATCAATATTTACCTTGGACACAGTTCTGTATCCTTTAGTTTCTAATACCAGAGTTCTCCAGACCAGCTTATTGTTCCTGGCTTGATTTCTCCAAGTTACAACTTAAAACTTTCTTTGACATACTAAATACGATACAAATTCACTCAGCTGTTTGCTTTGTTGTATGCTGCCAGATATGCCTATTCCAAATATCTCTAAACTGTTTTACTTCAATTGCTGTTTACACAGAGGCCCCAAATATGCACTTAGCTACTCTAAGGTAATTTTGGAATCATTTAATCACAGCAATTAGCAGAAAGGAAAGCAGAAATCAGACATCTACCTTTTAGGCACAGCACACCTATGGCAGGCCGTTTCTACCGACCCTTCACATCCCAGAAAAACGTTGTCAAGAGATCACAAGGCTTTCCCTGCCTTTGCCTCCTTTACCTCATCATTACTTTGCCTTTGTCTACATTGTACCATGTCCAAATCCTTTCTGGAGAGACAGGACCACATTTCTTCACTCCATCTCTCTTCCTTGCTCCTACCCAGCAGGACTGACTCACGTTGTGCTGCTTCTGGTATTCAGATGCTTGCTCAGCTGGTGAGAAGAAACCTTGAAAAGTAGGGAGCACAAGCAGGATGTCACATTCTCCAGAAAGAAGATCAGCAGTACTGTGCAAACAATTTCTCCAGGAATCTCAGTAACAGAGCTAATAGTAATATCAAACAGAAAGGCAGAGGTGCTTATGAGGCTCATATTTGAAGCACGATAGAGCCCCGAAGGCTGTAAAGGCCAGAGGACAGGTTCTGCACCTCGGGCAAGCTGTGCAAGAGCAACCTCTGGCTCCGGCAGGTTAGCAAGGATGGCCACAAATCAGCAACACACTCGGTAAGGGCAAGCAGCCGTGGCCTCGCGGAGGAGAACCCGGCTGCTGCAGGAAGAGCATTTCAGGGGAGGCACTGGCAAGCCAGGCGGTCACTGAGGGCCCCCTGTGCTAGTGGTGGCTGATGCAGGTCTGGAACAGCCTGCCCAACTCAAGCACTTCTGAGCTCTCATGCACAGAGCCAGCTCCAGCAGGGTCTGCCCCCCTCTCACTGCTGGAAGCACCCTAAATTGAGAAAAGTGATTTTATACAAAACAAAGGGGAAAAAAAGTTTGGGAAGCAGAATATAATTTTCTCAATCTTTATGTGGAGTTTATGTCAGATCCTTTTTCAAAGCAGTACCACTAAAATGTAGTGTGAGGTTTGATATTATATATATTCATGTGCTGCATTTGAATAAAAACATTTTGAATTTTATATTGGGTATAAAAAAGCAAAGGTGTCAAGCTGGGAAAGCGGTTCGAAAATAACAAAGGACTTCATGTGGGATTGTTTTAGGTCATTTTATCTGTCATTCCTGACTTCCTTTTAGCTTAAAATGCAGTCACTCATTGAAATCAGTGGTAGAGACTAGGAGGCAGCTGGGCACACACCACCATACAGGGCTGCATGAGGAAAGAAGTCCTCAGACTTACTGAGATCTCTAGCTAATTATACCTATGCCACATTTGTCAAGAGGTGTTGGTGTGGGCCTAAAGAAGCAGAGAGTCTCCCAAATTGTTGCAGGATGGGAGAGAATTTCAGGTCTTGCCAAGTTCCCTGAGCAAGGTGCTCCTGGGAGCAAGTCAAGGAGATAGGTTCAGATCTCAAACTGGATGTGCCACAGCCTTAAGCATAAATCTAGGGTCTTAGGCTGAGTGGACAGTGCAGTGATTTCAAGGACTGTCACACATATGGACACACGGGGCTTGTTCTGAAGTAGCTTGCTAGGGTGCTTCAGTAATAGCAGCACGAGTAAATAAATTGTGTAGTTAGCCCATATGTCATTGAGAACATCCTTGAAAGTGGACATATATACACTGTAATGAAACTAATTCTTTGTACCCTCAACAGCATTTCCATTTTAAAGGTTGTTCTCCTGTGCTTTGACCCCAAAGGGCTGTATTGTCAGCAGGACAACTGAGATTTTATTTGTTTTTGAAAGAACTTGACAATAGCTAAAGGAGCAGTTTTCACTTTTCCCTTTTTGGTCTGAACCCGAAATAGCAAGAGAGATGAGTCTGAAGCTGGAAGATTCAAATCCAGCCCACTTTCACTGCCCCAAGTCCCTCTCCACACATACCCAAGTACACAAAAGCAGCTTGGCACAGGAAGGGAGATAAGATAGGAAAAGGGACCACTGTCTCCCACAAACACGTGCAGCCAGAATATGAAAGCGAGAAGTTCGGTAACAAATTAAATGCAAGATTCATGTAAATGAACACTTACAGAGATCTAATAAATGATCCTGTGCAACGCATTGTCAGGGTGTTTTTTTCTCTGCCATTTTTGTTTGGCATTTGCACATAGAAGCTTTTCCCCCTTGGAGGATATTCATCTGTCACTATCTGTTGGTGGAAGGACTTTTTATTTTTTTAATAAGGCATCTCTTTTCTTTCTAATGTGTTGCCTTATCAAAGAGAGTATTTAGGTTAAGCCCTTTCAACAGTGGTATTCATCGGATAGGATGACATGTAGGAAGGATGCTTTTTAATTAATGTGATGTCTTTCGTCCTAGAGAACTAATCAGAGTCTTGGCGGTCCTGTATTTATTCTGGTTGCGAACTGGCAAAGTCACTGCAAATCTCTCTGCTCCTAGTGACAGTCTTCATTTCCAGAACAAAAGTGGACTCATCTGGAGCCAGATGCTTTGCTAACAGACCCCCATACCTCTTACAGTCAACTGCCTGTGCCCCAACCCCATCTTCCAGCCAGAGGTTATGGCAGGATGTGATCTGCACCCGACTTCATTGTCTGGTAAGGTATGAAAAACTGAACAAACTGGCATCAGGTTTTCTGCCACAATCAACAGTGTTCTTAGTTCCTCTCTCATTTACTCTTTTTCTGTATATCTCTGATAAATCTTTCTCTCAGTAGTTTTTTCTTCCCATAAAAATATCTGGATACATTCCAAGAACTTTCTTCTACTGCTACCTATAAGTATTATATGTGCTAACTTCCATTGGAATTTGGCTCTGGACTGCTTGATGGCTTTCCACTCTATACTTTCATATAAACCCATGATTTCAGTACCAACTACAAGATAGAGATGTGCTAGTCCTACCTGTTTGAGTTCTCTTTCCATCTCAGTTTTGGTTATTTCCCTTTCACTTGCCTTCACTGCCATCAGCAATCCTGCCTTCGGCCACGACCACTGCACTCCTGAAACAGATACTCATTCAATCTACAGGTCATACCTGATTATCTTTAATCACTTAGCAGCTTCACTGATAGCAATCTCATTTCTTCTTTCAGAATAGGAGGGAAAAACCCTCTCTGGAAAAACAAAGGGTGTGAGGTTGTTTCTGAACTAGTGCCTGAAAAGGTCCAAAGCTCCTTTCTTTTTATCAGTCTGTCCAGTGGAAACACAGAGTGACTCTGGTAAAATTAGTGGAGCCACAGTGGTATAACTGAGATCCAAATCAAGATAGGGGTTTGGAATACCATTGTTCTGAGAGTTTTTTTATTATTATTATTAAATGGATCTTATTTCCTGCTTTATGAGTTATTTTGAAGGTTTACACAGCAGCTACTGTATCTGAGAAAGTAGAGTAGAAGTTCAGATTATGAACTTTGATAGCTCATGGTTTATTCAGTATTTTTAATAAAGTTTGAAAAGGTTCCCTTCCATCAGAGGATGTCTTCTTTGATTAATCAATTGAATTTGACATTTTCTCTATGGAGAACACAAAATAGTATATCCCTTTGCCAGTTGTTTATAGGCAGCTTCACGGCACACAATAGAACAATTGTTTTCCAAGAGCTGTGATCAGAAATGTTAATAAACCACTTAATAGTGCAGCATCTCCTTCTTCTTTTAAAAATATACAATAAGGATATATCAAGTCATTTTTTAATATAATCTGCATAATTTCAAAATATATTCAGAATAACAGATTCATCTTAAATCGCCTTCTTCACATCTACATCTGTAACTGCTGCAGTAGCTGCTCTGTCAGGCTTGATTTTATTCAGTGTTGCAGGATCAACATAAAATCTAGGCTGAAAATTAAAGCAAGTAAACGTACCCCTGAGAGTCAAGAAAATGATTTTGGTCCAAAAGAGTATTTCTGGCCACAACTCGCTTTCAAAAGCAGCTTTGTCATTTGTGCCTGGCCTAGTCCCAGTAAGTGCTATTATGATTTGTTACATTTTTTTACAGAACCAGGAGACCATTTATTAGCCCCACGGTATTGTATTGAGATTCAATTATGTAATAGTCATTATTCTGCTGAATATCCCAAGCTTTGTAAGAAAGTTTTAGCTCTGGAAAGAAACGGACAAGGTTCTCAAATGATTTCAAGGAAGATCAAACTCCCCCTTTCTTGCTAGTTGAAAGAAGAAAGGTCCCTTCCTGATATAAATCATGAATAATTTGAATAGACTTTCCTTTTCTAAAGAAAAACTCCTTTTTCTTTGAAAGCCATTGATAGCTTGGGATTCAAGCAGAAGGGAATGAAAGGAGAAATAATAGTTTCTTCCTCGAGGAGGACACGATAGGTACGCTTCCAAATTAGTGAGATTTTAATTTAATTATAACGGAGGAGAGTGCGTGCACGTGCGAGCTGCCTGTGAGGAGGGAGGGCCTTTTCCCCGGCAGGGAGGCTGGGGGCAGCTCCTCAGCTGGGCAGAGCCGGCTCCCCGAGGGGGCTGCGGCCCCGCTCGCTGCCTCGGCTGCCCCGCTCGGCACCCAGGAGGCCAACTCGATGCCTACACCTACTGCCAGCGGCCCCGTCTGCAACCACGCTACGCCTGCGCCTCCCAGGCAGCAAATTAACTACCGTAAAATAATGTCTGCCACTAGTTACCGCGTATCAGCCTCATCCTACCATTCCTCGCCGTTTTTAAAAAACCCCAAACATAGTTTTTGAAAAGCACTGACATCAAAACAAAAATTGATCAGCGCCAAGCAATTCTCCCCTTCACAAGCCATTTTATATGATGAAGGCTTCAGCTTGCAGCTCTCAGAGGAATACTCAATCATGTGTGAATGTTCCCCTGCTCTCCATTCACAGCCAGATACTACAGTAACAAACAACCAGGTATAAATCAGTCCAGCTGTTGCCTTTTTTTTCCTAAATTAGTAATGACTAAAACATACCCACAACTTGCATACAATACATATGCAACAAAATGCTGTGTCTTGGAATAACAAAACCAGTTATTCCCAGGTATTCTCAGGCATTGGGAAGAAATGTTCCTGAGGCTGACAGATTTCTAAAATGATCTTTTCTTACAGTATGCTGTGTTCAATTGGTATTTTAGTGAAATGATTCTAGCTTTATACTCTCTGAAAAGAAAGCAGAGTGGAAGGTTTTCTTCAGACAGGCATCGGTCTCTAAAAAATTCACAACAAATAGAAATTTGTAACCAAGGTTGCATTCCTATTACAGAAACAACCATCTTAAACACAGCTGTATAGCGTGCCAGTGTGCTGACAGCCATTGCATAAAAATATGTATGTTTGTGTGTGTTTTCCCCTCTGTAAGAGCAAGCAAGAATAGAGCAGGTGATAATGCAGTTTAGCCATAACCATGTCATTTTCTAGTTATTTTCTGCAGTCTAAATAAGTTATAAATGGATCAGATGCATTTGAATTTCATTCACTAATTAACTCTACTCAAAGAATCATGTCTTTATTTTTTCATTATACAAGAGAAAGAGGTTGGATATCCATTTTATCTTAAAAATGTGAAGTAAAATACATTTTCAAGTTGCATATTTATTGGAGTAAGTGAAATAAGGCATCAAGCCAAAATCTTATCTTGTTTGCCACTATGTAAACGATGAGTAAGTCAGCTTGGGTCAACAGAGCAGCAGCAGTCACATGAGTCAGAGCACACTTCTCTGCAAAGATTTCTCCACAGCTAAATATACTATTACGGTTGTGTCAAAAAAAGCTCTGTGTCAAGTTGTAATAAATGCTGTCAGTGATGCTGAGCTCTGAACAATCATAAAGGCAAAAAGATGAACAGGAATTTACAAACTGGCCTTAAAACCTCCTGAGGAGAGTGGAAATTTTGACTGCATGAGAACTGAAGATTCAGACCTTTGGTAATGAAAACATGGCCCAATTTTTCTGCCACCTTCACTTATTCACCTTTCAAATGGATCTGAAAAATAAAGTAGAAAGAGAAAATAATTTTATGCAGGAACAAACCACAGAAGATACCAAGTTACCTCTCAACTACACGTCGACTCCGAGTTTGTTTCACTATCATTTTAACCAACCCTTCCCCAAGAAACAATGTCTTGCTCCTCTCAGAGAAGGACATTATACTTATCCACCATTGCTGTTATCTCTGAAGGATAACAGCCAAACAGGTAGATGCCAATCCCAGAACCCACCCCCAGATCCAGCAAAACACTAATTCCATTAACTGCTCCTTGTATTTCAGTCTGGGAAACAGAGAGCTCAGTATACCATAAATGAGATGCCATTTGGTGTTTTTTATTATTATTATTATTAATAATATTATTTTTCCCCACATGGGTCACAATTTAACAGTATTACAAAGACAGTTTTAAGTAATTAAAAATGCTTATCAAATTTGGGTTCACTTTCTCTACCAATAAATACAGAAATTGAAGAGATTTAATAATTCCTCTGAATTTCTCTCCTACCTAGTCTTTTCACTGGAAGCCTGATTAAATGTGTATTATTTCTTCCTAAGTGGTTTTACAGGTCCTTTATCTTAGATTTATGAGTATCAACCTACTTTAGAAGGTATTAGATAGCTTTAACGTTTGACACTTATTCTCTAAATCATTTATGGTGCTCTCCACTTGCAGTGGAGACGATCAGTAATCTTTGCAATATTAGGTTTTATTGACAATGCACCATACAGAGTTCTTATTATATGGTAATGATTTAAGATAGGTACAAGATTGGGAACTAATAAATCCAAAGGCTCATTTCTGATTGTTGACACAGAGCTGAGGAATAATGTGCATCCACCTAAATCACAGTATTTCTCAATAATGCAAAACACACACATGTTCAGCCTGCTAGAAGCACAGCCCAGAAATGGGTAAACTGAATCAATTCCTGCTTTGAGACTGATGGTCTCAAAGCTGTTCTCTGGCTGTGAACTTGAGACTCCCCTATGGGGTGGCAATACCAACGTCACACAACCTGGGCCGGGGGAAGCGCACAGCGAGGGCGGCCGCTGCTGCTGAGGCTATGGGACAGCCCCAAGCAACCCAAGCATGCCCCAAGTGTCACACTTGAGCCACATCATGGTAGATACCAAGGCTATTGAGCTCGTTTTATTGAAGTAAACAGCTAGCAAGACTGGAGATTGAAGGCTTAAAAATCAGGGCGAATAGTTTGTATTTGGGAGATAATGCCTGAAGTTTATGTATTGCAAAGCCCTATACAAGCAGTTCATATAAATATCAGCACTGACAACGGAGCCAACTATTTCAATAGAGATTGGCTAACTTATGTACATTACTCACAGAATACTGGAGTTAGAAGGAAAAGAAAGGATTCAAAGCAAGATCTCATCTGAAATCTTGAAGTCCAAAGGTATGTTTTTGAAATAGAGTCCAGAGATCTGTATCAGTCTTTCTTTTAGAGTAGGTCATTGGAAATGACTTCTGGTACATTAAAGCTGCATGAATTGCTAATTTGTTAAGTTGAAATCTGACGTTTCAAAAAATGCAGAAGTGATCTTGAAGTAAAAATAATATACAAAATCTGAATCCTGCTTTTATCCAAACAGTAACCTGGTAAGAAAACTGAAAATTCGGTATTAGTGGCAAAATCATCACACGACTGTGTAGTTGTGAATAGTAAGAGAAGTAAAAAGTTTGTTTTCTCTCACCTTGCTCATTCAAAAAACAAACAAACCAAAAATCCTTATTCAGACTAAAGCCTTGGCAGGCTCACTCAACTATCCACAAATGATTTAGTATCAGAGGGACTAGGTCTACTAAACATCAAGAACTCTGAACTCCAGTCAAAATAAAATACCTAGTTCAAAGCAATGTGGTAAGCATCATCATTACATTGCCTTACTTCAGTAAAACCAGGCACAGATTTTCTTGGGGGAAGGGAGAAAAAAGGGATCCGACCCAAATTAGCTCAGCTGAGTGCTGTATGCAAACCCATGGCCTTGCAGGGAGGTACTGACTGCAGAACCCCATCATGGCAAAGCATTAGCAAGCAATTTACGAATGAACTGTAAAAGAGCAGAAATATCACAACTTTCCTTTTCTTATTAATGGAACTAAGTGCATTCTGCAATGCAGTATCTACATTTTTGTCTGCTTGTTTGCTTCCTAAATCAGCAAAATATAATAATCTTTAACATCTTTCAGTGATAAATGAAATTTGTTTTAGTACTGTGAAAAAAGGAGGAGGTCAGAAAGACTTAGGAAAATTTGTTAGTATGATCTGTAATATGAATTTGGCAGAAAAGGAATTGAGAACATTTCTTTGCAAAACAAAGGGCAAAGTTTTCCTCTTGGAGCTGCATGGCAATTTCTGAGTTATATGCTCCACAGAAACTTGCCAACCTGATGGCCAGGACAGCAAAATACTGAGTGTCTGCCTGACAGACCAAACATGGTGATGGGTCCTCCCTCAGACAATAAGCACCTTACTATTCCAGCAGGGCCAAATGTGTGTCCATCAGCACACACAGATAAAGACCGAATGACTCACCTCTGCCTCGGAAAGATTATCATCTACATTAAATTTGGCACCAAAATAAATGGCAAAATCAGTAACAGAGTAAGTGGCAGAAATGCAGGGTCAGTCTAGCAGGGAATGACAAAAGTTTTCTCTTTTTTGCCTGCGTCCGATTGTCCTTGTGCATGTGAAAAGTCTGTAATCTCATGGTTCACCACTTGCATCACCTGAACCACCCAAGTGACCAATGACACCAAGGAACTTCAGAGTCTCTAAAATGAGTAATCTTCAGCTTCTGAAAACTCCCTTCCAACTGAGATTAATCAAGATATCACTTAGGTGTGCAAATTACTGCTAGAGAATATGTGGTGGGCAAGACTATAACCAAGTTCAAAAAAAGGACTAGACAAATTCATGGAGATGATATCCATTGCTTTCAATTCAATACTGGTCTGGGTGCATACTTGGACTCCACAAGTTTCTGAATCACTAATCAATGGAAAAGTATACCAGGGAAGACCACTGTGATGGCACCCACCTCTTCTGCTCTTCCGTGAGTATAAGTAATGAGTATATTCCCATAGCGATCCTGAAGGAAGTACCTTGGGACATCTGGACTCATCTCTATAATGACATGTTAATTCTTATATGTTAATAAATAACATGTTGATTCTTATATTTTAATAAATTCAATCACATGAAAATGGATCCTTTAGACAAGGAAACCGTGCTGGCTAGAGTTTACTACATATAAAATTCAAATGTTAAGAAAAAGTTGTATAAGACATCCTTGTAAAGGGTTAAGAAAAAAAACAAATATCAACTCTGAAATGTTCATACAGACTAACCTCAGTTGAGGGAGTGAAATCCCAAAGCCTTTCTTGTAGTCCCTGGGAAACAGGATCATCCAGAAGGTGCTCCAGATTCCCCTGCAAAGGCTCCCACCTTGAATCGCCATCCATCTTGGCATCTAAAATCATTGCAACTCCAGGACCCTTTGCCAGCACTGCAGCAGTACTACACTCATTTTAGGTCAGTAACTTTTTTATGGATCATTTTTTCCTTTTAGCCTGTAAACGATCTTTCATCAGACCACAGGTCTCCTCTCTTTTTCCCCCTTCCCCATCTGGCCTTTTACCTTGGAAATATTCTACATTCTGTTCTTTCTACAACATGTTCTGTTTAATGCTCTGCATCTGCATGGGACTTTCAATTACATAAGCCACTGCAATTAAACTTTGATTTTTCTTTATCTTTCTTGTCACACATGTATAACCTGGGTCCACAACTGCCAGCATCTGAAGCCTGTGCTGCACCCTTGAAGTGCCACATCGGAAGGGGTTGAAACGTTACATTCAGTTTGGACCTGCCCATGGCAAGCAATGCTGCCTGCGTTCCACCACTTCCGTCACTTCCTCGTGAACTGTGGCACACAAGCTGAAGGTGATTACACCTCGAACACAACCCCTCCCTAAATTGCCAGCATAACAGGCAAATTATGCGGTTGCACTTACTGTGGCAGTGGCAGGTACAACACCAGGCTACGATGGGGCAGGAGGAGGGGGAAGAGCGTTTTTGTTAGGTGCAGTATCAGGACACGCAGGGTGACACACCACACTGACTAGCACTAACAGGAGTACAACCATCCCCTCCAAAACCCAGCAAACTTGTAGGTGCTAGCTGTGAATTCTTTACCAGGCTTGATATATACGCAACCCATATTAAAGCTCACTTGTCCCATCCACACTCTGCCATGAGTCAGAGCTAGTTCAGGATGAGCGGGATATAGCCCTGTGTCCTTTCTTCCAAGCATCTCTTTTCTACACACTTCTGGGTTTTAGGCAAGGATCAAACCACTACCGGGTAGGCTCTGTACAGCAAGAGGAGCATCTGAGCACATCCCTCAGCAGCAGCACAGGCAAATCTCACCAGAATGGGAGAAATCTCACGGGCAGTCTCAAACAGGAGAGTAGTAGTTACCTTACATGATTAAGAGGCTGAAATAAGGGCTCAAAGTTTAATATATACCACTGGAAAGACAAAGCAAAACAAAACACAAGGGACACATGTAACATATGTAGTTTTCACATTATATAATTAGTATGAGTTGAAAATCAAAAAACTTGCAATGAAAATAATGTACTATTCATGCAGTAAAACTTTTCAAATAAGCACAATACGTACACCTGGATAAACGTGTTTTGGTGATCAGCTGAATCATGTGCTTGAAAGTCTGATTTGAACAGACAGATGCTGACTTTGCACACATACTTTGTGGTAAAGTTGGCAGCATAGGTCATTAAAGAAAATACACTTTTCTGACTTGCGAAAAGTTGAATTTAATGCCTACACTCAGTGGTTTTGCTGGGAAAGCAAATTTTATAGGAATGTCAGTTATAATTTTAGAAAGGAAACAATGTGGCAATTTCCAAATTCTAAGAGAGTTTTGGGGGTGAGAGAGAGAAGCAATACTCGGAAAGAAAAGGCCGTAGCAAAACACTGTGAAACAGATAAAAGAAATTGTTTTCTCTTTTGTCTCCTTTTTCCATTTTATCTCTTTCAAGCCAGCATCTTATTAGAAAAGTTGCTTTCTATCTTTCCTAAACCCTTTTTTTCCATAGCCTGCCAATGTATGCACAAAATCACTGCCAAAAAATGTGTCTCCTTTACTAGAGGATAATTAATAGATGTTCACCAAACCATTATAAAATCCTATAGGGTTTCATCTCCAGAAGGATTTTGCAGTCTTGCAGGTAAGTCATTATCCCCTGAAAAAAAAAATTGGCAGAGAAAGTAGAATGCAAAACCTCCTTCCTTCTTTCTACAACATCTGCCTAATTTAAATTGAAAGCTCTGTAGGGTGGGAACCTACTAGGAACTACATTAAGTATGCATACTGTAAAGAACCACGTCACATCAACGGTCTAACAAAAATCAAAGATTATTATATCAAAGCTTCAAAAATCTCTACTGTAGGTCCCAGAAATGACAATATAATTATTTTCAGAGATGACTATGCAGTAACTCAACCCGACAAGAGACCTTAAAAACAGCAAGCCTGATTTTAACCAAAGGAAAAGACAAGCATTCAGAATACAGACTGTTCTTAATTCACTGTATTGGACCTACACATTTTATTCCTAGCCATATAGCCAAAGCATGACTTCTTGCCTTTCTTATTAGTATTCCGAAGACATAAAAGGATTCCTCAGTTTCATATGCATATGTTACGTCTGAACATGCACTCCAACTGCTTATAGAGATGTTATGTATGTCCACCTTTTAACCACCTTCTCTCTTTTACCTTAACTTCCTAACTGCCCTCCCTCCCATTCCCCCAGATGCCTAGGTTATTTTCATCGGTTACATTATTTATTTCAGCGGGAAGATCATTGCAAATATGGTTTGTGGGACTTGAGCTTCACTCTGGATTTCAGCAATACCTCAGCTGTTATGCATATGTCCTAAGAGTGAATGCTAGCAACCCACTGCAGTAATACTCGATGTTCATATACAACTTCTCATCTTCAAAGCACTTTAAAATTTCCCAGAGGCTCTACAAAATCTGGCAGAGGGAGGAAAAGATCCGGGTAAGAATCTTTGGTGTTGGTTGTAACATAACTCATACTCTCTTCCTGCTTAGCCACATAGCAAGATTGTAGTCACCTACAGATCTAAATTTGAAATTGTTTTCAAAACAACGTTACATTGCCAACAACACATCTTCAGAAAAAAATGTAAAACAAATCTTTCTCTCTCACTGGGCAACTCTTTTCAGAAGTCCTGTTCTCCACTCTGAGCTCAGAGGAAAATTTGTAACACAAGCACTAGGTGTTGGAAGATGAATTTATCAAAATAAAGGACATGTAGATTTTTCAGAAAATTATGCTAATAAAAAAACATACTCCCCAGCAATAAAAGAACAAATAATAGAACCAGGAATCTATTTTTCCTGATATTTCTCAACACAAGGCCTACTATAATATTCTGTCTGCTTAAAATTTAGAGCAGTTGTTTCACAAGGGCTCAGCACCCATGCCCAGCTGACATACACTCTAGAGGGGACAGCCAACCTACTGGCACCCAAGCGTAACTCCTGGATAGTGTCTTTCATTCTGGGAATTCTTTTGGATGAATAACGTGCAGGCAATGCCCCCTTCTGGTTGCCTTCTCGGTTCTGAGCATGAGCCACAAGCCAGGCTGACAAGGACAAACGAGACCCTTTAGGGTAACTATTTTAAGCTATCTTCTTTTTTGACTGGGCTGAGATTAGACTTTCAAACTGCTTTTATTAGCACCTTAAATGGCAGTGGAATTAAACAAAAAATAACTTTTTACTTATGAGAAACAAATATTAAACTGTGATGAATAACGTGTCCTATTTCTCAAATAGCCTATTAAACATTTAATCCGCCCTTTATGCTTGAAAGCATGACTCGTATTTAACCAATGTGCTCTCTAAGGCGCAGAGTTATGTAACAAGACAATTCACAGTTTCAAAACAAAAATGTTAAGCCAGTTCTTCTCTTACCATTTACTTGGTCAGATTCATTTTGAGTTTAAACATTTCTATAATATACGACAAAATATGGAGCAATGTTAGCATACAGAGAAGGAACAAATGCATTCCCAAATGAAACACTATACACATTCAGGGAAAATTCCCACTGGAAAACTACAAAACTGCAGACTCTCCATTTATGCAATTTTAATATGGCGGATGAAAAGAAGTGTAAGATACTACATTTGTATTAAAGCAGTTTAAAAAGAAATAACATACGAATTATTAACAAATAACAATATAATAACTATAGCAAAATGTGTATGATTACATGCTAATTAAATTCCCTTCTTATAATATCTGCAATGTCTCAAACGCTATTCTCTCTCTCTCTCTCCGTATTTTCCTTCTAGTAACACTTCTTTTAAAAAAATCCTAGGTGTAAATCAGAAACTATTAAATATTCTACAAGTAGTAGAAGAAAAGAGAATAGAACTACAGAGAATTCTTCGGAAATTAAAATTCCTATTTGGAAATAAACTCACATATAGCGTATTTGAACTACATATCCTTCTGTTTATATACTTTTAAAGCCTAAGTAATACAACTTTCAGAACATAGCAATTTGGGGAACTGGAATGAACTCTTTCTAGGTAAATGTTCACTGAACTTTCCTTTGTATAAAAATAATTATCTTCATTCAGGGAGCCAGTCTTCTGTGTACCGCCCGTGGCCCGTTTCTATAAAATTCAACCTCACCTTTCTTATCTGGCTACATAGGCCTTTTTAATTTTTCTATTCTTGAAGTATAAGCTTCTTCTTGTATTTGCAGCTTTTTGTTTATCTCTGCCTGTAAAGAAAATCAAAAGAAGAAAGTAGTTATGATGGAGTTATCTTAGGCTGCACATTGTCTTTGTGGTTTTGACACACTGTAGTGGAGTAAGACAGGCTTTATCCTACACACCTTCCTGTTTTGCAGACATAACGGTGTTTCAGCCTGTACTTAAGTGATAACACTTTATCGTATTACTGTGCACAATCCCAGCCAATGGTATGTCTGCCACGAACAGGACGCGATTTGGGACAGCCATTTTTCATATAACCTTGTCTTGGGAGATACGCTAATTTGCCTGTATTCTCAGACAGACTTTACCAATAAACACCAAATCAGAAAAAATTGCTTTGGGATTTCGTCGTTGCCACCGTTTTCCTTTGCTGCAGATGTTTGTTCTCTAGTGTAATACATTTTATTGAAACACTGCTGGAATTAGAAAGCATTACTGAAAATGAACCATAAAAAAAAAATCATGATGTTCCTTCACTTTCTTAATTACAATTATGAACATGTATCATATTCTGGAAATCCAGATTGTTGTAAATATTGCGTTTAATTTGCAATGTAGAAATTGTAAGAAACGTACAAGGGTTGTGACATACTTTTATAAATTCAGGAAGTAACAATGTGTAACCATCTGTAATTCCCTAGCATTTGGAAACGTGGAATCACTGGAACAAAGGCCAACATATTGATTTTTTTAATGGTGAATTTTGTACATTTTTCAGCATCAGCATATATCACTGCAAAAATACACAAGAACTGGAAGGAACAGAATGGCACAGCCCTTCCAAGAATTATAAAGTTTTGTTCAAATAGCTGGAAAGGTACTTGACAGCCTCCACACACATTGATCCAAAACTCCCAGCCACATTCTCAATGAATTCCATATAATTTTGATAAAGCAAATGGATCTGACCTAGTAAAGGCAGTTGCCGTTTTAGGAACTTTTTGGTCTGCCAATCCTAAAACTCCCTAATGCTCCCATACTGCACTATACCAATTGATAATGACATCTAAAATGCTTTCAAAGTTCTGAGAAGCTCAGATGAGTATCAAAAAGTTGGAATTTCTATCTCAACTTTGTATCCTTGTAGATGTTGCTGACCCTTCACCATGCCCAGTCAGCTTTTTAAGTATAAACAAGTGTGTTCTCACCTCATTACTTCCACATACCCTATGTTTACTTCGTCGCTTTCCTGAGGAACACTGATCCCCCAGGCTAATCTGCTGCCAGCCAACCCCACTGCCCTTTCTCCTCCAGGCTTTAAATCTGTCTCTTATTCTACCTTTAGTGATAATCGGCTGCCGCCACACACACCCTGGCTGGTACTTTGATTGCTGAGTGCCAGCACTGTGATTTTTGACCATTCTTGACTCAACTGGAGCAAAAGTTGCTTTACGTCTCCTGGACACATAATGCAGACTGTAAAAATCACAGTTCATGCATAACAACATAATTACAGGACTTTGATCATGTATCAGGTAAAAATCTAAAGATAGCCTTACTTGGAAGGTCAACAAATTGAGAAACTGGTTGAAAAAAAAAAGATGAAATGGTGGAGGATTTTTAATAATTAGGAGGAAGTAATTTTCTAGGTATATAAACAGAGTTGCTTAAGTAGAAACACTATTTTTCAATCTCTGAAGTTTTTGTTCAAGAAAAAATCTTTTACCACAGATATTAATGAAATGCAAGGTTAAGCGAAAATCACATATTTAATTTCTTAAAACATACAGGCATTCCATAGGTTTGGACAGGAATAAGACACATAGGCCAGGCCCTCTCCTCTTTCTGAAAGAGCTGTTGAAAGGGAATATGAAATCAAATAGGTAGATCTACTGATAGCATCATTATTCCAATTTATATTTCTCATTCATACATAATGTAAATATGTACAGCAAATTATCAATATTACACTATTTTCAAATAATATTCTATATTTAATAAACTGCTGTACACTCCATAACATCCAAGTGCCATATCAAGAACTGTAACGACACACGAAGTCCTAAATATCTAATGCCACTTGGTTGTTGCAACTAAGGCCACATAATATTTTTACAGTGAAACCGAGTTCTGTTTTGCTTTCAATAATTTTATATGCTTTAGGGAGCAGTTTATAAGATAACAATGGTCTGCTCTGCTGGCTTTCCAAATGTTTCAATTTACAGACCTCCCTATAGAGAAGCAAATCACCCTAAAACAAATTTAAAATCCTCTGATAATAATTTCTTGCTTCCCTCTCATGAACCCCATAGAAATAACTCAGACTCCTTACAATCTGCAGACCACATATCGAAATCTGACCTACTCCACCCATTAAGGCAGCTTTTCTATAATTACAATCCAACAAACTAGAGTCTAGAATTGGCATGGGTGTTACTTATACAGATTGGAGAATGTGTAACGTACATGTGTTTAACAATTTATATTAAGCACATATTGCATATGCTCCATTGCAGCAGCTGATCTTGAACTGCTGCTGTAAAGGAATTTTATCACTGATATCACTGAGTGCAGGATTTGGCCCATGTTTCTTAACACATAGTAATGCTGAATATATATGTTTATATTACTGAGTATTTTTTATCTTATCACATGTAAGCCGACTAAAGTAGGAGTTATTTATAGAGGATAATTCACATTCTTACGGCATATGGATGTGTTTTCTGCCAGCTTTAGCATGAATACAGTTTATATTCATTAAAGCTGAGCTTGGTAATTAACCAGAGACAGAACTAGCAAATAACTTTATGGCGACAGTACCTCAAGGTTGCCAATAATTTCATTTGTGATTTCACCCATTACAGACTTCACATCTTCAACAGTGAAACCAGTCAAAGCATCTGCCTTGGATTCTGCTTCTGGAGAAGGCTCTTCAAGGCCACTTTCTTGATCAGATTCCTAGTAGCAGCCAACAACAAGAACGAGGTGGGTTTGAACACGTCGCTGCTCTCTGCAAGATCAGACAGTGTCAGCATGAGGACCCCCACCACCCACCGAGCCTGCTTTGGAGAGCTGCTCTGACAGCCAGCACCAACAGCACTCGGCACTGCCCGGCCCAGGCTGGTGCTGAGGCTGGGAAGCCGTGGGGCAGGGAAGCCCGCAGGTCCCATCTCCACAATTGTCCTCCTCTAATAACAATAACAGCAACTTCATTCAGGCTTAGACGTGAATACATGCTGTATTCTGGAGAAAATAATGTAATTAGTAACTGGGCTCCAGTGGGAAAAAAAATGAAATAGGGAATTCAAAGTAAAATAGTTTCTGTTAAAAAAAAAAGGGGGGGGAGGTGGCGGGGGGAGGGAGTAAATACCCATACCTTAGGTTCCACCTCTGCAGCTGCTGGCACGGAGCTGGCATCAGAAGGAACACGAGGTACACAAGGGATACCTTCTTCCAGCGGAATGGGGAAAGTGCCATCTGCAGCTGGGGCAACTTCAACCACATACTGGCAGGTTAAAAAAAAAAAAAAAAAAGTTTGTAATTTACTTTTAATTATTGTGAACAGGTTTACTGGAGATATTTTTTGTCAAGCATTTCCTTTCCTTTTAAAACAGCAAAAACAATACCTTTTTGTTACTACCCCTGTGCTCAGAACTGGAAAGCACAGGGAAAATGATTATAGATACGCTTTAATTTCTAGTAAGCATCTCAAGGGGCCCTCTCTGTAATACTTGGAAAGAACAGAAGGTTTTTGTAATTTTATAACATTACAGCTTCTTACTCATATGGATAAGTCAGTTTAGAAAACACAGTGTTTGGGTAACTTGCAACCTTCACAAAGCAAAATTGTCACTTCTAAACAGGGATCCTGCTGCAGTTCCGAGGTAGAAGGCCCAGCTGACCACTATGTTAGTCTACAAATAGGGTCAGATAAAGTTGTTACACTGCATCAAATGAGGCCCTAACAGAAATATCTTCAAATATGAATATAACTTAATATCAATTGACTGCCTCAATTGACAATCAAACAACCGCCTAATTTTTGTTTCTAAACCAATTTGCATCCATTTTTCTTTCTTTTTTTTTTGTGTGTGTGTGAGCGTGTGTGTGTGAAAACATCAACTTTACTGGTATTTTGTTGCCTTGTAAACTGCTGCTCCAGCAATGCTCTGACAAGGAAATGGGGTTTTGCGCCTCTTGAGTAGCTGGATGCAGCACCTTTTTTTTTGCCCCTCACTTTAGGGCTCCAGGGAGCAATGCAGAAAAAGATGCTGAGTCTTCTGAAGGGCCAAGCGTGTGCATGTGGGAGGGTGGTTTGCTGGCTTGTTTAGGGATGGCAGAAAACACGTGTGCTGAAACACATGACACAAGGCAGTTCCGAAGGAGGAATGTGTAAAGCTAAAATGGCCTGTTTGGGACCTCTGTGAAGGCGAAGTACTGGGCACATGTTTTAGCTCTGAGTCAGCTTTTACAAACATGGTTTTGCTTGGATGTAGTAGCTCAACTTCATTAACTCAGAGTGGCTCCCGTTACATGTGTTTTCTCATACCCCTGAGATCATAGCTAGGTTAATATTTAGTTTATTTGCAGTTACTTGGCTACAATTAAATGTTTTAAAGTATTTAAGGTTCTGTATGTCTTCAAAAATGAAGGCAAAATGAACAAAAATAGTGAGGCCAGGTCACTACATTTTATGATGTTAAAGATACCTTTTGTAGTCCTAAAGCACTTCAAAAGTTTTATTCCATTTCTGACATTATCTTTAATATTCCCTGTCTCATGAGAGCTAGCCAAAAGAAGTAGGGAACAATACTCCAAGCTTATTTGAATCCAAAAATTCTGAAAAATCTTTCAGTTAAAGTGAGGAGAAAAACAGATTTTAAAGAGATCAAAAAGTATTTTCCTGCATCACTTGTAACTAGAATTTTACAGCATTCTGTTACTGCCAAAAGACTGACAGGTGAAAGAGAGAAAGTTCAGTTTACTCATCAAAACAAAAAAGTCTTAAATGGAAATAAATGTCATGCTTCCTTAGATAAAAGCAAGTTGTCTTAACATTCTAATAATATTTTTAAAATAAGTTTGAGTTGTGTGTGATTTAGCAAATATTTTCTTTTTTTCTCTGATCTCTCATTTTATATTTTTTCATATTTTTAAAATATTTTTTCACTCGAAAATGTTTGCCAAACTAGACTGAAATCTACGAAGTTTCTGCTTCCTTAAAATGACATTAATGGGAGTTAATTAGCTACCTATCAACTCAAAATATTTTCCTTATTGAGTCCAATTTATTATTCCATTTATTCACTCTGAAATAATTTTTAAAAATAATGAAACTGTAAAAATCTAGATTGCACTTTTAAAATCAATTCATAGCTAATCAAATACATTTTTGTAGCATGGATGAGATTTCCAGAGGTTTGGTTTTAGAATAATATTTTTGCTTCACTGCATCCTTTTAAAGGCAGCTATTCTTTACTCAGCTGTTCTGTGTCTAATAATAACCCTTGGATCATTAAGAAATAACTAAATTACGGCAGAACTAGTCTCTTTAATGAGCCATAATAGGCTCAACATTCAACCAAAATGTTTTTTTTTTTAAAGTCTCTGAAACTGCAATGTAGAATATGAAGTATTTTGTTTAGTAATAATAAGTTTATGAGCAGTACTACAGTTTACAGCCAAAATATAGTGACCTAAAAATGCCATTCTGAATTGTTCTTTCCTATATGTCGTGTCCTTAACAAGTCCAGGGGAAAATTAGAACGAATGAATTGTGGTGAGAGCCTGAAGCCAACAAATGTATTTAAATGAATCCTTCTGATGCAATACTTTCCTTTAAAACACAATTAAGTCTTTGTATTTCCTTTGAACAAAACCTCATGTTTAACAGCACCAATGGCTCTATAGTAAAATCTATTTAAAAACAGAGGGAGACTCAGTAGATTTTATACAGTTAGCTTAAAACAAAGTTGCAAGTTCCTGAATTCAGAGTAAATTTAAGGCAAATTGCTTCCAGTGACCTACATTAAAAAATTCATACTGCTTTTCTTAATTTCTGAAGATTTGTCATTATCTAAGCATTATTCACTATGACAAAGATGTGTTATTCAAAGTGTCTTTTTGAATCAATTATATAACTATGAAAAACAGTTTGGCGAGACGATAATGCCTTAAAAATTAATTGGCAGTATTTTCATGCACACTGTAGCCCAATGGGCCCATGCGGATTCAAACACTGAGAAATCCTAGGAGAGCTGCACAAGGGCAGAGGGCATATCAGCGTCAGCTGCAGATAAAGGGATGCTCTGATGGACACTGGAGGCAGCAGGAGTTAAATGCCGTCTCCTTACTAACTCCAAGGTGCACAAGTGGCCAAAGGCCACTTGAAGCCGGCCAAGTTACAGAAGCCAGAGACTGCTCCGACATTCACACGGGAGGAGACACCATTCAACATCACCTCTGCGTTCCCGCTCCGACCGCATCGACGCTCGGCACCGACACAGCAGGGGGCTGTAGCTGGTGTTTAAACGGCGCTCTGAATTTATAGCCATGTGCTACGCTTTTTCCCTAGAATTCTTTCAGTAAAAGTTTACATAAGAACAGATATAGTATAAAAAGTGGCATGTTATTCTGTACATATATCTGCATGCTTTTCTTATTACTGAGAGCTAGCACATAACCTTTTTTACAAATATAAGCAGAGCAAAAACAATAAAAGCATACAGGAAAATTTCTAAGACAGAATAATGGCAGGAAAGAAGATTGGTAAGGCGTTCTAATAAATGAGTTCCACAGATGTGGTAGTTATTATAAAATTAGCTTTGCATAAGTTACCAATATACCATTACATTTTCCCCAGATGTTATCTGTTACTTAAATTAATTTTGCTTAAGTTACTATTATTGCAGATTTTATCCACACTGTATTTTATTATTTAAGTTTCTGTGGCATAAAACAAGCCCTGGCTGATAGCATTACTTTTAATAATATATGTAAGAGGTTTCTAGTATTATACAAATGGCTGCTGGGTATATCTTAATAGTCATAGCACAGAACGTCTGCTCTCAAAATATTATGTAGATTAAAACCAGCTATTTACTTACACTCTAATTCAAGTCATCAGAAAGCTCTGCAGTATTTATGTATGTAGCATGAAGAAAGCAATCTACTCGGGGAATAAATGTCAGAGTTTGGATATTAACAAAGCTAAGGTCAAGGTCAGTTTGGATTTACTAATATACTGAAAGAAAATTAGAATTTAAAGTTTATGCTTGCTTATTTCTTCAAAATGAGAAGAGACACAAGAGTGAGGGGGATTGTGGCGCTTGTTTGCTACAAAGCTGTTTATATCATAGAACCATTTGCTAATGAGAGCTCTGTAGCTTAGGAAAGATAGGAAAATAATTATTTATGAAGATTGGAAAAAATGCTGAGTTCAGCATGGATCACTGCTAACATCTTTCAAACTTTCCATAGCCTTCAGGGGAATATCAATTTGGCTTTATATGAATGACAGACATTTTTTTAAAATGATTTTTTTGTGTTTTATTCTCTACACTTATATCATCTGCATAGTTGCTAATTGTGTGCTGCGTGACTTAATTTTAGCAGAGCTGTGCACAGACCTACCTTATACCTAGTTGGGATTTCTTATGAACCAAAACGTGGAATAGCAGCTTTACGTGATTTTGCCCTCCACGCTGGGCAGACTCAGCCACACGCTCCCAAACTCCCATTCCAGTTGCTTGCAGAGAAGGCATCTTCACAACACGGCTTGCCAGGTGCCTGCGCTTCCTACGGCAGAACTCGAGCTAATTCCTTGCCCACCAGACAGAGACGCGCTGTCCCGTTGTGACGCACCCGCCGTGGTGTCACCTCCCAGCACAGGCGGGAGGATGCAGGGGAGGACGGGGGGATCTGGGAGCTGCTGACAGCTCCTCACACGCATTTGCTGTCCTATTCACCAGCAAGTTACGTGCAAGGGCCAAAGGACTGCAGGATATTGAGGGGCACTCAAAAACTCCCTGCAGATACATGATCTGCGCAGTGTGACTAAGATAGCAGAGTTTGCTCCTGAACCTCTTTGACTGTACACATTTGTATTAATATTTAAAGTAGAATTAAGACCAATGAGGGACTAAACTTGGCCTCTCAAGTATATTCCTTAGTTGCCAATGATTTACATGGAAATTCTGCGTTCATGTTCCTGGGCAGGATATTGCAAACCGCTATTCCTTAAACGAGACAAAAAGCCACTAAATTGTTATACTTTACGCTCTTTTTCCTCCATTTCCAAATTCAAGTTAATCCGTTTTAAAGAGAATTTTCCATAATTTTGAACTGAACAAGAAGGAAAAGCACCTAGAGCTGTGACACAAGTTTGCTGACAATACATTAGTAATTAATCTAATCCAAAATAGCTATTCTGAAGCAATTTGGTGCCGCAACTCTATCGACAAAACAGGATCTACTCCTCCCCCCAGGAAGCTGTAAATCAGTCAGTGACATCTGGCCTCAAGGACATCAGAGTCATCTGAAATGTGGTAATTTATATTAATGAACATCAATATTAATTTCTAAATAAAAAGAATTTGCTGCCGCCATTATGTTTACATATGGCATATTATTTATAGCTTGTGTTCCTCCTTTCCTACATTTTGCCCATAAATTATAGTAAGGAAACACACTGTCACAGTTATAAATATTTTTACTCTGAGTTTAAGCTTTTGCATATCCTCTTACTGCTTCCGTAACTGTATGAGGCAACAACAAGGATTTTCTTGCTACTCTAATGCTTGACTGAGTAGAAAAGGGTGCTGCTGTGAAACACAGCCAGAGCATTCCTCTCCAGAGACCTCATAGTGCAGGATGCCCTTAAAACACAGAGATTGGGTAAAAATATCTGAATACCCCAGGAAAAAACTCTGATTTTACTGAGCTGCACTTGTCTATTTCTGCTTTTACTAAGCTTCCGAGTAATACTGCCAATTCTCAGATTACTAAGAACGGGAAAGTAGAAGACATACAAAAAAAAAATCCCCAGTTGGCTCTCATGCCGAGGACACATCAGTGAATGATTCACCTTGGAATGGTCACTCTGGATTCACATTGCGTTCAGCACTGCCAACTTCCTAGAGTTATGGGAATACAAGAGAATCTCAGCTTTCATTTCAAAAATAAAGTTAGTATTTAGCTCTCATGGTAGCAGAGGAAAAAAAAAAAGAAAATAAATCTTAAAATAAAACTCAAAAAAGAGAGAGCAAGCAAAAGGAACCAAACTACTATTATTTTTAAGCAAGCCTCATGATAACTTGGGATCTGACTCACCACTTAAGATGCTTGGAGTAAACAATACCATTTTTAAAAGGTGCAAACAGGTTTTGAGGAGGTGTGAGGGATTTTTTTTAGTACCTAAAAGTGCAACTCCTGTATGGCAGCACTCTTCAAAGTGCCAACCCTTCCTTTCCAGTCCAAGAGCACCCATCAAACAAGGGAGCAGAAGCCAGCTTCCATTCTGCATATGCAGCTATGTTGAACAAAGATTTAAAACCTAAAAAAAAAAAAAAAACAGAAAAGAAAAAAGAAAGATCTTTCCCACATTAACCACCTATTACTGTCACAGCTATTACTGTTCTGTAGTGCTTTAGGCCAGCCCTAAGACTGCCAAAAATGCTCATATAAACAAGTCCCTCTCTGGCATATACGCCTCTCTCTGGCATATCTCACTCCATTTACAAACTGGTTACATCGCTGCAGGTGAGAGCACCTACATTCCCAGTGTGTCTGGGGAGTGCATGTTACCCCCTGGGGCTCCACTTGGTGGGCAAGCCCAGCTGTCAGGCTCCACCTGAGGACCATGTGTGTGAAAGAAAGGCACAAAGAGGTCTCCCCACAACTATGAAGAAGTTTCAAAATAAAATTTTGAACCAAGAAGGGTTCAACTTCATGTAGAAGTGACCGGAATTGATTAGCTCCTGCCAAGAAAACCTGATGGCAGAAGCAGAGTTTGTTGCAGCTAATATGTAGCCAGCACCTCAGGCTGGATGGAGGTTCCACCTACCACCCTTATCCACTGCCTGGCCCATCACACACACTTTTCTGGTACCACCTTTTCTTCTGCAGTTCCTCTGAAAAGTTTTCTCCATGCAGGAACAACCATGAACAAGCCCTCACGGACAAGCTCCCCCCAGTCCATACATTCCCAGACCACTACGTGACAAGCTCTCCCCAACCTCCCCTCAGTCAGCAGGTTCACCAGACCTCAACACGCCTGTCTGTATTGATTCACCCTTAGCTGATGGCACAAAAAAACCTACTCTAGCATTTAAAAGACTGCAAAAAAAAAAAAAGGCAAAACCTAAACAATATTGATTCTCAGCTAACAATACAAAGGAATGTTCAAATAATTTAAAACCTCAATATAGATTTTTTAAAAATATGCTACATTAGAAAGCTTCTCAAGATATACAGCCACATAAAAGTGGTGAGCTTGTATTCTTTGTTATTAGACCTAAAACATGAAGTCCTTGTCTGAGTGTGCAAGTTTCCGTTAAAACAACAATTTGTTCTGTGGACTGTAAATTCAATTACAGTTTTTATTGGAATCACATTTTGCTTTGGAAACAAACATGCAGAAAAACAACCAGACATCTTAAAAACATCTCAAAACAGGCATAGTTGTGGGAACAAATCAGTTATGGTAATTCTTCCACCGTGAACTGCAATGGTTTTTTTAAATCCATTTCCATATTTTTAATTAACACCTAGTTCAAAAAAAATCTTACTGTAGGTCATTTTAATCACAAATGGGAAAACAAATTTACTTTATCAGAAAATTGACTAGACACTGTTTTAGGGACCTATTTTTCATGTTTTTATCATCAAAATTAAGTTATTAACATACGTTTTCCAATTTGGGAATGCAGAAGTAAGCCAATTTTTCTCTCAGATTTCAGAGTTATAGTTTTCAGTCACCTCTCTGTGTGAAACTAGTCTATTTTAGCATGCAATATTTGATCAGTACACACACAAGAAAATATATAACTCATTAAGGTTTCGGTACTTCTTTGGAATTATGCTTCCACATAACTTGAAACTGAAGCACTCCAATCAGAGTTTTTCATTCAAAAGAAATCACCACTTCCTCATATCACACTTAAATTAAATTTCATAGTCCATTGTAAACAGGCTCTCCTTATTATGGGACATGTTCATAAATCTATTTATGCAGATCTCAACTTGAAAGTTGGGGTTATTTTTAACTATATCTTATAACGCTGCCATTCATGTTAAATAAAAATGTCGTTGTGGAGAGGGTCAGGCTTAGCCTGCTCAACACCAGAGTTAAACAAAGCTTTGTTTGAGCATAGCTTGGCTTGGTGGGTGATTTGTAATCTAGTAAACTTCCTCTTGGTTAACTGCCAAAGCCAGCCACACCTTGAATGATGTGAGCTTGTTTTTGGGAAGGTAATATCTGCTTACGGAATGTTTCCTCCCACTTCGACTTGGAAGCTTTCTGAGATGAAGAGTCACTTCCATTTCTGTTTGGGCATGAAAAGGTTTCTGGTGAAAAGGCATGCAAATCCGGTCGGATTGCAAAGCCTTGTTGTGAAACTCATGACAAATCATGTAATCATATGTGGACATTTCAGAATTTGTTTTAACAAAGAATGAGGAAAAACAATCATTTTTACTGCATGTTTTTTTCTCTGAAGAAAAAATATTATAGCACTCACTTAACTCCTTATCCCTTATAAACTCTGACTTATTTTTTCAGAAAAACCACCACAAACAACCCCAAAAGCAACAACAACAACCTGACATTTACTTTAACACAGTTTCCACAGCCAAGTAGAAATTTAACACCAAGTGGCTGTGGTAGCACAGACGTAAAACTTTGAATTGATACTAAATTCAAGCTAAAATCTTAGGCTAGCTATATACCCCGATCAAGGTATTTAAATGTTTTTCAACACTATTTGTTGACCTCTTTGGATTTCTAAGCAAATATTAGTCAAAGTCTTTGTTATCTGCAAACTTATTCGCAGACAACATTCAGATTATTTCAATTATATATCTCCACATATGTCAATTACTTTTTGATCTAGCAGTATATTTTATTACTGTGTTTTACGCAGTAAAGGAGTTTCAGATTTCATTTCTTCAGACATTAACACGGCTTTGAAGAAGCAATATGATAGTTTTTTAAAGGCCTCGTAAGGGGATATGAAGGATTAAATTGCAGCCTAGAGCCTGTCCTCTCCTTGTGCTTTGTGTTTTTAAGAAACTCTCCTGCAAGAATAGGTGACGAATACAAGGGCAGTCGGAACACAGTTTGCCTCACAGGATAAGGACAACATGTCTGTGATGGTCACCTTCTGACAGGAAAAAGAAGAGGCAGAGAGACGGGAGAGATGGGCTGCAGCCACCCCCAGGGCCGATGGCCTCGCGCTCGGGGGAGAGGCAGCGAGGCTCAGCACACCCATCTTTACACGCTGGTAGCAGAGTTCGGTGCTGGCCCGCGACGTGACACGAGTTATTCTAGTCCCAAATTCCTGCTCGGGCCCGGCTGCCAAGCAGCCCCGGCTGCCTGAAGCGGCTGAACATCCACGGTGGCCCGAAGTAATGTCACCTCTGACCACAGGCAGCTTTTAACCCACGGCCCCAGTAGACTCATAACTCAGCAATCATATCGAAGAAACGTAGGAGAATTAGGAAAACCTTGGGAGATGGGCCCCTTTCACTTCCTTACCTACACCAGCCTGTTTTCCTCTTGTATCAATGCAGACAAGTTAGACAAATTGTCAATTTAGACAAAATATTGTGCATCCCATGTCTCTCCTATCATATGATTATTTTGATGTAATGTTCAGTAAAATGTGAAGCAACTCTAACAACTGGCCCCGGGTTTGCGTTTTGTGCTGGTCAATTATATTTCCACGCACCAATTGACACAGTCTCAATATACATATATATCTGTAATTGTTATTTAAGTTTAGGTATTTAAACATATTTTTCTTCCTTTAACTCGGAGTTTTTAAAGAAAGAATTGAAACCCAGAGCTAAAAAGGAAAAAGACTTTACATATTGAATACAGTGGGTAATTTCCGAGCAGGAGCCCTCTAACTCTGCACGTGTTGTCTTGATATTCATAGCACTGCCTGTTACAAGTTCTTTGCAAGTGTTCACTGTATCATTTACACACTCTAGTAAATCATACTGGATGTGCAGCTCCATGTGGAAGAAATAGTGACTGTTGAGAAACTTGGCCCCCAAAGCACAGACAGGTTATTTCTCCTTGACGACAATTAACGTTACACATATATTTGTGTCTCCATTGTAAATTAGCCCCAAAGAAACATCCTCCATCAGAGGAAGATCCTAAGCTCCTTAGAGCACACAACAGCTAATTTGAACATTTTAACCTGATTTCTTACAGCCCTAAAATTATTAAAAACGTGAAATTTAAATAATTATATTTCAACCAGTGTTTTACTACTTCTCTCCCCACCTTCTCTGATTTTAATTTTCTCACTTGTCAGCATCTCCTGGCAGTGAGTAGAACAAGAAAGACCTCAAACCTTTGCTGATTGCTTTCCATGCAAGCTGATTTCTATAAATTAGAACTTGCTGATGGGGAAGCAGACAGCACTACCCTTTGATCAAGATACACATCTTGATCTCTTTTATCATTTTTTAAAAAACAATAATATTACAACAAAAAAATCATCATACAAGCATTTCGATCAAAGTGTGTCACTGTCTGCTTCCCAGTCAACATACTGCCAGGAAACTGGCAAGGTGCCCAGAAAAAGCAGGCAGCAGCTGGTGGATTTGATTACCATCTGCATCTCCTCTAATGTATAAAATAGTATGTCTCCATCTAGTGGGCAACTGCATTTCGCAGGAAATTCGGGAACGGGCTGGAAGCTACGTTTGCAGGGGGCAGAAGAGCTGGGCCAGGCCTCCTCTCAGCAGAACTTGCCTCTAAAGCTGCAACGCTTTGCAAACGCAGGGGAACCAAGCAGCGGGAACAGTGACAGCAGGTATCGGTGCTGGCCCCTCCGGGCACGCAGCGCGGCCGCCGCGCTCTCCCAGCACACCGGGAGTTTTCCTAACGCTCTGCTGCGCCCTGGAAGACTTGGTGCAAGTGGCCAAAATTCCCCAAAGCAAATGGGGCCACAGGAAACACTGGTGCTCAGGGCTCTGGAAATAACATGGGGTTCACGAGATGAAAGTGGCAAGAGAAGGCCAGCTTCCTCTAAGAAGGATTCAGCTCCAGCACATTAAGTGTCACCCCAGCTGCTCCGTGACAAGACACACAAAATATCACACTTTCTCGTGCAGGTGCAGATAATGCACTTGACCTGCAGACCACACTGAACAGCAGCACGGGGAGCTCAAGATAGGTAAATCATTCTTCAGAAAAATGCTGTGGAAGGATCCTCGTGACAAGGGTTGGGAATGCCCGTGGATGGGACGGGAGGCGGGAGGCAGAGGCAGTGCCGTGCCAGCTCCCACCAGGACCCCAGCCCCAGGCTCACTGAAGCCTGTGCCCGCCGCCCTGGCTACCCACGGCATCACCGCGCACCCGGCAGCCGCGCCGCTCGCCGTGCACCAGCCGGACATACCTCCTGCATGGCCATCTACTGTAAAAGTCACATCCTAATGAAGCATCATCAATACAGAACAATGACTCAACAAAATCATACTAGCGATTTTTCCCCTCTACGTATGGACTAGATCTACATTCCATTAGCTTCAGAAATCTTCTGAGATCACTGCCCAGCATGGCATGATTACATCTCCTTTCATGACTTCTCTGGACCTAAACTGCCTCTTCATTTACTAAGTAGCTTTTAATAAAGTTGTTTTTTAGGATGCCTTTTGATTTGACACATCTAAACTGGTTACAGTAAAGCATTTTGTACCTATGCCACATATTTCACTGCATTAGGAGTACACTTATTACACTATAAATAATTTATTTAAGGGAACATCTGTTTAACAGCCACTAATAGACACAGTCACTTAGGACAGCATATCAGCAAATTTCAGCTTTAAATTAGAAGCCACCTATTTTATATTTTAAAAAATCACCTTATTAGGAAAAAAAAAAAAAAAGCAACACTTTGGGAGAAACTCAGGCGTGAGCACTTAAAAATAAAGTCAATATATGCCAACAACTTTTGTACTAATTTATTATATTGCTTGTTTGTGCAGGAAGGAGATGAGATTTGCTTCAATCTAATCTAATTCCCTTTATTTCAACAGAGACTCTAACAACTTCAAGAAATATAAACAAACGTTGTTCCCTCAACAATTTGCTGTGATAGAAGCTCTGTGTTTCAGGTCAGCACTCTCCATTTCTGATTGCTCAACGGGAATGCAAAAAAGCAGCTTTGAAATGTTAGGAAATAGAAACTGCTGACTACTTGGTGAAGGAGTAATGATTTATAACATATGAATAGGGGCAATAATTGGATAGCAGGCTGTACTCAGAAAAGCCTTAATTCACAAATCTGACATCAGAAAGTCATAATCCATCGATCCAGCAGCAGAATGATGGATTATGACTTTTTAAGACCGCATAGACATATCAGGCTCATGAGCATTCCGGGAACTGTAGTCCAAACTGTTTTCCTGAGGTCATTTGAACAATTTCAGCTTTTTCCAATAAAGCTGATGCACTAATATTTTGAAACATAAAAGTTTTGTTGGATCCATATGTTTTCTTTTTCTTTCAGACCCTGAAAAATCCTCCAACCAAATACTGCAGGTTGCCATAACTTGTGACTGACGTATTTCTTTGAATTTACCTCATCATATGCTGTTTTCTTATAGAAATGAGAACAATTTTAAAACTTAATTTGATGTTTATGTCAAAAAATGCATTAAAATACGGAGGTGAAGAATTCATGGTGCGAAGTGAGGGACCAATTCCAGTTACTTGATTCAGAGAGAACAGTGACACATACTATGCAACTTTCCCTCTAGACTACTGTAAAAATATCCTAATTTTGACCTCTGGCCCCTTTCCTTCAACATTCACTGCCAAAAAAAAAGTTGTGATGGGGGAATTTGGATGGAGTCTTTTATGAAAAGACAAACATTCTCTTTGCTAATGTGTGAATAACTAGAGTTTGAAATACTTTCTCTATAAATAAAGTTGCTGTTGTATTAGATCCAAAAGGCATCTAGTCCCTTCAAGGAAGTACTCTTGAACTTTATTTTCTTAGTAAAAACAAACATGGACTAAGGTTATTACACAAAAAAATCAGAAAAATTCCAGAGTTCCTTTCATTGAACATCATGTACTTTGTTACAAGTATAACACAATTTCATTCATGAAATTCTTTCAGTGGCATTTACCCACTACAATTCAGTGAAATCACCCATAAATCATCTATTGCTAAATCTAACTAATTCAGTTGCTCAGACAACTAAGAGTTCTTTAAAAACTGCTTTTTGCTCTTGACGACTGTTGAGAATAAAAAGAAAATCCCACTTTAAATATTAATTATGAGCAAACATTTTCAATGTATACATATACTAAAACTATACAGAACTTGTGACAAAAACCTCTTCAAGGGTATAGACGCTTGAAGTATGCAAGTCACAAGGGCTAAAGGATGCCAGGAACAAAGCAAATCAAACCAGTGTTGTTTATTTTCATATTTTATCCACAAACTCTTTTACCTCTCTCTCAACTCTCTCATCCTATTTCCCTTCTTACTAGCAAAACATTTTTAAGAGAGCTTATTAATACAGAACTGCTTATATTACACTTTTGCTTGCCTTCATAGATTCTAATAAGCAAAACCACTTTGGAAAGGGCAAGGGCTCTTTTGTAACAGCTGAAGTCCTTATTTCACTAAAATCCATGCAGGTTGACCACAGACACATGGGTCCAATCTCAATGCGTATTTCAAAACAAAAACATCAAAACATAGGAAGAAAGACACAGCTGTGGAACAAAACCTTTCAAATCTCATTTGTTCATACAACAAAAAGGAAAAACAAGACCCTTTTTACCTTAATAGACAAAGGCAACTTACTATATTTTGACAACTACACGTGAAATGGCTAATAAAAATCACTGCCACGGTACACATGCTCTTTCCTCCAAACATGACTAATCTTCTTACAGGTCTCACATAAAGGGATCACATCCCTGAAAGGCAACTACCTCTCCAGAGGTAACAAGAGTAACACTGCACAACTGATCAAAAGAGAGCACCTCATCCAACTCCATCTGCTGGCGCCCGACCCTGGCAGGCTGTAATCACTCCCTTTCAAGCGGGCAGGACACATCGCTGCTCGCATCTTTATGCTGCCATTTATCCACCTGAGGCAACAACAAGGTCAGGATATCAGTTTTACATCTTGCAATGAACCTGTTGCGTAGTACCTAGTAGCAACAAACTGGGTTTGCTGGTTACTACATCATCAAACCATTTCCTACAACACCTGACTTTTCCTTGGATCCATCTCGACTTAGTTTTAACCCAGCTCAACTCCTTGAAATGGAGTGAGACCAAGCAGGGCAGCTACAACCTTTTTCCACTTCCAGGCTGAAGAATGAATACGGCCCTCAGGACTGCAAGCAGAGGCAGAGGGGAGCCTGGTAGATCGGATGCTTCCCAATTGCTCCTCCTTTACAGACCTCTACACTAGTCCTACCCCTTTTCCTGTAATTAGGCTGCTTGTACCTTTTTCCTTTTCTCAGTTGACACCACAGCCTCATTTCACATATATTAGGAAGCAGCAGTCGGATGTTAACTTTATCCTTAATGATGTGTGCTTGAACCTACGACCTTCAAGTTAAATGCTCCATGGATCTTTAGCATTCCCTTGATATTCCTGGTCTTGTTATTTGTCTAGTTTTATAAACAAAACCTGTGTGCAAAAGGAATGCTTACTACTACACTTACTACTATCATTATCCTGCTGTAGCAGTAGGCTGCACTGAAAAAATGTGAATTATAAAGTGCATAGGTTAGTAAAATTTAAATCAAGCAAATGTTTAATATTAAGTCATTTCATCTATTTGCAAAGTTTGGTAAATTTATTACAAAGCACTGAAATTGCACTTCTAGCCCTAGGCTTGCAGTGTTGGAGCCTGCCTGATCAATGCAATTAAAAGAACAGCATAACTCAAAATGTGTTAAAAATTAAATATATGTGGCCTTATTGTTTACTTCTGACTGACAAATGATTTCTGGCTAAAAATTCACACTACTTAATACCTGACAAGTTGTTAAAGCACATCTCCTTTCTCTTGCTGTGCTTATGATCAAAAGAAGAGGTTAAATGCAGCAATAAACAAATAAATCAGGGAATTCTATTTTTGCTCACAGTGGCACTTAGTTCCCCCATCTCAGTTTTACAATAAGCAGGAGCTGCTAAAGAGGTGGAAAGCCTCATGGCAGGAGAGCCTTGAGCCTGAGAAAGGAAGGCAAATGATTCCTCAGACAGTCCCCTCCTCCCTTCCATAGCCACAAAGTGTCCCGTTGGCAAGACGCTCCTCTCCCAAAGCCAGGCCCCAGCTTACAGGAGAGGTGTCGAGATGTGCAGCTCGAGAGGCCCGCGCGGAGGAACGCCCCGCGGCGCAGGGCTAGCAAGCCTGGCCACGCAAACACTGCCAGGGGCTGCTTGTGGGACGGTGGCGAGTCTGCGGCCACCGAGTGGCACGGCCAGTGTGCCAAGGAATCCCAGAGGTCCACGAGGCAGATTTTAACATGGTGGAAATTTAATATTCTTCACTCTAAAAGCAGCCAAAAAGCTTACTTATGCTGCAGAAGCTGCCTGCGTGTCTCTGTTTTCTCCTGCAGCAAATCTGCATTTTCCTTCAGTCGGTATACTGATCAGCAGCCCCTCCCAGGACAGGAGATGGGAAGCGAATGAAAAAATTAAAACAAGTTGGCAAATGTACCTATATATGCATATTTTATGTTAACACAGTTATGCTTTTGAAATTACGGCAACAGCAACAGAATTCTGCTGCTGTGATCATAGATAATCAAAGAGAAGGGAAAAAAGCCAGTGCTAAAATATTTTCAAAGGTATGAAAGTCTTTACTGTTGTGTAATTTTAATTTACTTGCCATTACTTGAAATTTCCTTCATCTGTGTGATTAGAATTTAAATGTGCTCAAAGTATATTAACAAATATAATTTCTGTTATATTGCAGAAATACAGCAGCAATCTTTCCCTTAATATTGAAAATTAAATAGGCTCTTAATTTACTGCTGAAAACAGAAAGCAAAATTAGTAAATATGTTCTGAATAAGAAGCCTTATTCAGGAATGAACTGTAAGATGAACTAACATAGCACCTTCTGCTCTCCCTAGCATACACACCATTGCTGCCAGCAGTAAGTGAAGCACAGACATTATAGCCTTCTTATGAGCCACGCTCATAAGTTTCCCTAAAGTTTCCTTCTCCAAAATGTCCTTAATTTTCACATTCAAGATATCATTGGTGAGGAGAGGTCAATATTCCTCAAACATAAAATTCCATAAAATTAATAGTCTGTAGGTAGCTCAAGAATAAAATGGGTCTATCCAGGGAGCTGCTAGAGCCAGTGTGATGGGCAGGTCAAGAGCAGCCGAAACGCTCACTGTGCGAGCACACCGCGCATGGGCACCCGCACTTGTTCCCCCACCACGTGGATTCTGCTGGACGCGACACGCAGAAACCTCTAGGTAACACAAACTCACACAAATTTCAGCCAGTTGCAGTTTTGCTTGTTAACAGTCATGCTGCCTTTTCTTTACACTCCATCCTTTCTACCCCAATCATATTAGGTAGAAAGAGGAAAGGGAAAATTATGAAAAAAATCTAATTCTCTTTTTCTGTACAAGCTGGAGTTACGTACACCTATCTGATTAAACAATTACTTTTATTTTTGAATTTGGTAGTACATTAACAGATAAGCGCTAAGAGAGAAAGCGGGTTGCCTTTGTAATTGGTATTTACTCACTGCAAGGCAGAATGAGATCTTTTCACGTTAGTCTGCAAAGCAGTAACTATATTCAAAACAGCAAACAAGCAGTGAAAATTTATAGTGCCTAATTCCCAGTTCCCAGAGCAACCCACCCTCTCCCATTTACTATGCCATGCCTTAGTGGCCGTTGTCTAACGCACAGTCTGTACTTTCCTATTTCCTCAATAAGCTCCCTTGCCAGAGTATTCTAGTCCATACTGTTTCCTGCTTATTAGTTTCTGTAATGTTCCCTCTACTCTGAAAGAAAAAAAATAATCCAAGTTCTCATTTTATCTTTCGCTTGTAAAATATTAAGATTCCCCTAGTCTGTCAGACTTCTAAAGCTTGTCTATTATCTGTCACTTGTATCTGAAATTAATAAAGTCTAACTGTGCTGCATGTTTTTTCCCAGTTGCTCTGATTTTGATTATACACAATAATTTGTAATTTAAATTCACAGAAAATCTGCCAAAATAGCAATGCGTTTTTGTTGTCAGTATTAAAGGCTTGGGCTTTATGACTCTGTTAGCAAAGCCCTGTATTTTGCACTCATTACATAATTCCAGGAATGCTTGGACTGACCAATTGCTTCTAATAATTTGATTATGCAACCTTTTCCTTTTATTATTTACCCATTTAATAGAGGAGGTCAATCAGAACAAAGAGCTTATTAAATATACTACAATAAAAAAGTCTGAATAGCAACGGTAGGAACTGGAGTCAAACCAGCAGCAGTCAGGAAGCAGGGAGATAAGCCTGAAACCCCGTCTCACACTTCTGCTATTGCGCTGGGCTCTGCCAAGGTTCCCAAGAAAAGGGAATTATTTTTACATTTCAGAAGTAACTCTGAAAGTCACATGGCAAGTGTAGCAGAAAGAGACAAACAGGAAACCTTTATTATGGGCAAAATGAGTACCATTAGGCCCCTTGCTTTCATTTTGACAATTTCTTGACCTCTCACACAAAATTTGATTATTAGATAGAAAAGAATGGATCTTGAAGGTAAGACTCAAGCTACATACCAATATGTGTGCACCCAACAATAAACTCATGGTCCGTCTCAAAATAAACATGCAATGACGTTTGTAGAATTCCCACAGGAGGGCACTACAAAGCATCACTGGTAGGAGTTTATTGTTTTTCTAATAAACAAGAAAGGAAAAAAAAAAAAAAGATAAATAAGTAGCAACTCAGCCTCTAGCCATCAATTTTAACAGTAAAGTTAAAAATTAAAAATAGTCTCCAGTAACAAGACTAACTGAGGGTAAAACTTTTAAATACCTTATTTGAAGGATATTCATTACAGGTAATTTAACATTTCTCCACACGTTCATCTCCAGCTACACCTAACTGCTAGAGAACACACAAAACTGACAAATACCTCCCTTAGAACAAAGGAAAATCAATGAGGCCCCTAAATGCATAACAGATAGAAAGAAAAATGATAAATGAGTGTCAGGAATAAAACATCAATGTTAACAAAAAACCTCTAGGGAGATATTCAAAGTGTAACAAACATCAAGGAACACCCCTATTACTTCTTTCTACTATTTATTAAACAAGACTAATACATGGGGCCTAGATTCGTTCTCAACGGTGTACATATTGTCAATGAACCTTTATTCACAACACACAACATTCACTGTGTCTAATGGCACAGACCTGCACTGCACCCCTCAGTGCCTGAAACAGGCCCACAGCCTTGACAGAACTGAACACAGGGACAACACAACTCTACCAGGAATCCAACACCAAGAAAACAGACTAATACATGTATTAGCAGGGGTAAAGGATGTAAAATGTTCTGTGCTGCAAGAACACCATTTTCTACAGTATGGAATGTTCATGGAGAATATTCATACAGATGCTCACCATCTGATCATCTCTCAAGGTCAGCCAAAGATTCTGCCCATTCTTACTCGCAAGGGACAGTCAACACTAGATTAAAAGGGGAAGAATTCCTCCTTGATAGTTTGTAGTCAGTCAAGATGAAATTCACGATTACTTGACTACTAAATTTTCAATATTACAATGGGATGTCAAGCCACAAATAGTTCAGGTGAATCTGAGAGACAGTGACAATGCACAAAGCTCATTACAGCTAATGAAGGCCACCAAACAACCTGTTTCCCAAGCAGAGGACCAGAAGACAGCGAAAAGGGACTGGAGGGAAAGCAGAAGGGGAAAGAGGTGGAAGTTGCTCACTCTCCTTCTGCTCCGCTGCTAAGAGGCTGTAAATGACTCCTGCTTCTGCTTTAAATGGACGGAGAAACCGCAGAAGACCTTGGTCACGGTCCCCTTCCCTCTAATCAGCATTGGCCGTACAGAGAGAGGAGCACACTTGAAGGGCACCAAGCTCTCCTCCTGACACTATTTGGCCCCATATTTTTGGTGCACATAAAAATGCTGCAGGATATATTCAGACTCTCAGGAAAGAATCAAGCGTTACACTTTGGATTAAGTCCATTCCTTTGCCAAATGTCTTCCCCAAGTAAATCTTAACTAAAGCTTATTTTGAATGATTATACTGAACCTCAGTGGTGCATACATCTTCCAAAAATCGGAGAAGAAGAGTTTCATACAGCAAATAGAAATGTTGAAGAAAACAGCTGTTTAGTTAATTTTCTATTTATACAGCTGGGACCTTAGGAAGTCCAGTCATCTGTAAATTTAGTAAGCAAGGTTAATGAATGTGAAGAATTACCATTTTCTCAATGAAAAAAAAACAGTAAAATTAGAAGGCAGCTCTCCCCTATACGTCTTTCTCAGCTCCATTCCACATACGCATGCAAACCTCCCCCGCAACCCTCAAGTACCAAGTAACTGGAGAAGATTCTTCACAGACAGATACAATTTATAACAAAGACAGGAAAAGGCAACCCTAACTCAGGGCTTGCTGCCCTTCCTATAAAGTTCACCTCCTCAGCAAGGAAAAGCAGAGAATAATTTGTTTGGTTTTGTACTCAACTCCTTTTTCTTTTATTGTAAAAAGTTTCCATTGTCCTTTTATGTTTTGATTGTTGAGCAAGTTTAAAGACTTGCCAAATAGCCCTAGATTGTTAACAGACCACCACTATTTAGCTTCGAATACTAAAAAAAAATATAAAGGCACAGTTCACATTAATATTCTATGCCCTCATTTTATTTATTATCTTTTCTTTGAAATTTAAACAATCTTCCTAGCTAAGGTTTATTAAAAGTAAGCTTAAGCAGCAATATAAGTTACTTCACACACCAACCATATACCCGATAAAACTCAGCTTTCTAATTAGTAACACTGCATTTTGCTGAGCTTAGCATATATAGAGGGAATCAGAATAACATTTTATGAATTAAATATGCAAACACATCAGAATCAATGTTAAGTGTAAAAATGCTTTATGTTGTACCTTATAACAAGTCATAAACTTCAAGGTGAAATTAGAAAACGCGAACTTTCCGGTGCATTTTAAAAAGGGACTTTAAAGGAATGTAAAATTTGTCTATTATTAAGACTTTGAATATGTTTACCCTCTTTTTATAACAGCAAACAACAGGATAAAACTGTTATCAACATACATATTGATCATAAATCATTACAGTAAAAAAAACCTCTGCTATTATTTATATGAGGAAGGTCAAAAATTTATTCATAAAATCAGTATAAATTCGATTCACCTGTTGGGACCCATTTCCCATGAAATATCACATCACTAGTTCATTCCACACACACTTCCATGAACTCAGTTTAACCTGTAATAAGATGAAAAGCAGCGGATAGAGGGTACAAGAGCAGTTGTTCACTGTGAAGTTGTAAAAAGTTTTTCGTTGTTCTCTGCCTCCCTAGTTTTCCCTGCCAATTAGTAAAAAGCACAATGGAAATTTTTGAGATGGGGCAATTTCTCTTGCAAACCGAACAGTCACTGGTAAGCCATTTCATACTGGATCAGCAAATACCCAAAAGGTACCTGCTGGCAAACAACTATGGCTAAATTTGTACCCAAATATATGCGAAACAGTGTCTTCTTGAGTCTTAACACTTTGACACATGGCCTGTTACGCGGAAAATTTTAACATAAAGAATACTACTGTCCACATGTTGGAAAGGGATGATTTAAATAAAATGTGTCTTTTAGGGGTGGATTTCTCACAAGCATTATTTGTTGAATTGACCAAAAAATGAGAAGGGTGTTTGCCCATTACCTTCTACCAGCGTTCCAGCAAACTCCCGCCAGCTCCTCAGCAGCTTTCTTGCCTAGCTCTTCCAACCCGGCTCGGCGCCGGCATCCCGAGGCCGCAGCTTCCCTGCCCACAAGCCTTGCAGGCTGCCGAGGGCAGCTCTCGAGCCCTGCAGCCCGCAGGCCTCCTACCCCACACGGCCCAGGCGGGAGGTGCGGGGGGCGTCGAGAGGGCGGCTTCGGAGCAAGGGAGGTGACAGCGGGCAGTGGAGAGCAGCAGGTCTGCCCAGGGAGCTAATATTCGGTGAAACCCATGAAACCAAACCGCAAGATCTCCGAATGTCCTCTGAAACAGAATTACTGATATTTGCCTGACTCCTGTTATTTTGTTACACACTGATCAAGTAAAACAACAAGAACTCCTAGAGAGCATCATCACAGTAAGCTATTTAGGATTAATAGAAAGGTAAAACAAAATTCATATTTATTAGCCTGCCCTCAGGCACTTTGCTTAACCATTGTAAAATCTTCTTAGATCAATATATTTCTCCCAATCTCACTGTCTTCCATTAAAAGTTACACACATCCATACTAAGCAAATATTGATTTATGAATTTTTTTTTTTTTTACATATGTTACAGTCTCTGATACAGCAGTTAGTCATCTGGCTCTTACAACATTCTGACGAAGAACAGAAACACGCTGGCAATAATATACTGCCTATCCTTCCAGCCAAAGCCTACAATTCCAGATAACTGCTGTTATCAGTATTGTATATATTTACATATACATAACATACACTTACCAAGCCACTTTCTAAATATAAAATTAAAAAAGACCACATCTGTGTATATATTAATACCCGAATAGATCTAGAAATGTTTTACCACCAATAATTTCAATTTCTTTTTCCTCTCTCTTATATTTAACATCATACAATCATAAATGCAATGCTTTATAACTGCATTATCAGAGACAAAAAGTTATAATGAGCTTCAAAAATTATTCTTGCTCTTGTGTCTTTAGCTTTTCTTCCTCCAGGGCACAGAGCAGTCTGCGTCAGTCACTTTTCAGTTTAACTCTATGTGTGTGAACAAGTCCACTGAAATAAAATTACCTAAGTGCATAAAATGAGGCACTTGTTTAAACACTGGTTGGGTCAGAGCCCTGGTGCTCCGCATGTCAGCTATTCTCCAGTTACAGCATCAAACTTCAAGATCAAAAGCCCGAATATCAGTTATTTTTGCCACTGAAAACTGCTGGCTCTCCAACTGCTTACTTCAGTAATCCAGTCTTAGGCACCACGCACTTCTGTAACAGACATCAAGAATTTTCCCTCTGACATCAAAGACCCAAATACTAGTTTGCTAGTTTTAAACATTCATAATTGTAACATACTGAATTTATGGCTAAAGCTGTAGTTTTGATCTCCATAGAAGGCAAGACTTGAGAACATTTTCTGAAGAAAAATATAGATAAGAATATGGAAATAAAGAAAAAATAGGGTACAAGGCAACGCTGGTTTATGAATGTTATGCTATGCCGGGACTACTTTTGCAGTTTATTTAACATGGGAACCAATTTTCTAGGCAACATGAGAGATGTAGTCAAACCATGAGAGGAATAGTATGCCATATATTTGGGACTGAATGATCTTGAACAATACTCAATCTCATATTCAATAATATAAATTGTGAAGTGACATTGTTGGAACAAAATTTTAAAAGCCTGCTGTGTACTGGGACTACATCAGTTGGAAAAGACAATAACCTAAAAGCAGCAGCAGAATAGGAGGCCTGCTAGGAGACAGCCACATGATACAGCTATGAGATGTGTGACTGATTCTAAGATGCCTGATGTCGAATATCCCCTGCAGAGACAAAGAAAGCAGTCTTGGCATCGTGCAGGGCTCTCCTCTCACCTCAGCAACAGTATTAGGTGCAGTTTGGTCATTTATTAGCAAAGAAAATCAATTTAAAGTGAAACAAAAGGCCCAGAGAATGAGTAGAAGATAATATGTAAGAAAGAATGTACATAAGAAAAGCTTATCCTAAAAGTGGATATTGAAGATGATTGGCTTTTTTAATTTAGTGTTAGTTTAGCTAAATGAAGGCTGACAGTAAGATTGCCGTCTCTGTACACTGGAAAAGTAAACACACAGGATAGAAAAAGGAACTAAAGGTCAACACTGGCACAAATTGGCACAAGAACATGTGCACACAAGCTTGTCATGAATACATTTAGGCTGGAAATTAAAAAGTTCTCTAGCTGTTGCTGAAATCAGGCTCCAGGGTGGCTTTTCAACTGAAACAGCAGAGACAAGCAAGCTAACTGCTTTTAAGTTGGTGTTTGACAAGTTTCTGATGAGGATTATGAGAGATGTTTGCCTATGAGTTTTGTGCTCTTACTTCCTTCAAATTAAGTCTTGATGTCTTTGCCATGGTGATATTTAGCAAACAAAGCCACACAAAATCAACTCAGTGGTTTTTAAGCATTACAAATATTTGAAACCATCCGGCTTTGAAAAGCATGCACTCCATTAGCTGGGGAAGGAGTCTCTAGCGTGAACTGATATGCTTACAGAAATGTTCTGCTTTCCTGCACCTTCAGAATGCAGTTCGCAAGAAATCACTGACTGAATTGCTTTAAAAATGATTTTGATTAACCAATCAAGCTGTGCAACACCTAATAGGGATCATATATCAAAGTAAAGTCCCAGACTTCAGGTCTTTTACCACTGGAAGAAAGGTATATTACTCTATTAGTTTATTAGTATATTCTTCCAATCCATCCCCTTAAATTCAAACACAGAAGGAATTTTGTTCAAACTTGAAGAAAAATAAATAAATAAAAAGAAAAGCCACATTTGGACAAAGACCAGGCATAGTCCAAAAGCTTAATGTTTCAGAAAGTAAGCAGCACATGGAAACAAGGCATTAATGGAAACTATTCTGGAACTCTTAAGAACGGGGAATGATATCTAATAACAGCTATAATATTGAATGTGCACTGCCATTAAACTTAATCTTCAGTATTTTTATTGCAACCTGACCCACTACGACATCTCTAAAGAAAATTACATTGTATATGACTACTTCAAAAAGTCAAACTTAGCAAGTCTTCTGGGCCATAAAATAGCAGATTACTCCATCAGGCTGGCTAAAGTAACTAGGAATAAAACTAGATTTACCAACCACATTATTTTTATTAGGAAATGTTTCAAAGCAGACATAATCCCAGAAGACTTTAGCCTGATTCCATCCAAAAATACACAACAGAGGGCATCAAAAACATGAACTGCAGTATAAGGCACAATTTGTAAATGTGAGGAAAAAAAAAAGATGCATTGTAATATATCATGCCCTCAAAGCAAAGTAAATTAACTGAACATAGAAACAGAAAATAATAAAAACATCTACACAAATCATGTATTAGCAGTTTAAACCTTTTTATAAGACCTGACATGGGTTAATGGGAATTGGTCTATTGAATCCCTGCATATCAAGATGTAGTCTGCACTCCCATTTGCTTTCTTTGAATGTGCAGGGTAACACAGGTGTGCTAAATCACAGCTAGAGAGTAAATCTCCAGAACTGACAAAAGGAATAAACAGCAGCTTCAACAGCAGCGTTCTTGGAGAACCCCGGTGTGGTAGCAGTACCTACATTTTATTTTGGATCGTGGTCACAGCACAGCTGAAGTGCTGTTTCCTCTGTAATGGTTCTGAATGTGAGGAACCTCTCAATAATGCTAACAGAAAGCAAGCAAAACATTTGCTCAGCAATCTTAGCACTTTTCTGTAATTCCTTGTACCATCAGGTTTTCTAACAGGTACTCCTGCATATATAATACAGAGGTCTTTGCAGATCTGGAGTGAAGGAGAAGTAAGGGATTTGATAGCTGAAAAGGCAAGTCTTAAATTTTAAAGACTGCCAAACCAGGTTAGGTGTATGATGTGTGTTTTATCATCTAACCAAGCAGTCATGTCTTTCAGTTTTAACCTTTTTTCCTAGGCAATATGAACACCTCAGGCAGTTTGATTTAAAGGCTTTAGTTAAAGCTAAAATATATTTATATTAGCCAGTCATTTTCTGCTTTCTGTTCTTTTAATACTTAAATATTATCTGTACTTTACAAAGCTGGTTCTATTATGCTAGCTGTATCATACTAAGAATAGTGATCAGACTGTGATGGTTCACTAATTATCTGCCATTTTTAAGTAACTTAAATTTTGTTAGCAGGCATGATCACAGATATTGTATGCATAATCTAGCTTGGTTCTGAGTCATTTCCCTTCTCTTGTCTGATTTTATTTCACACAGGAAACAACAGGGTCATTTAGAAGTAACTGCAGTGAAAGATCAAAAAGAAAATCTGATTGAGAACACTGTATAAATGTCTGCACTAGAGAAAAAGCAAAATTCAATAGGTTTATAACCCGTTGCATTAAATTTTCTCTGGAAAACACATACCGTGGCTTCTCCAAAAGAATATCCATTACAACACTAAGTACTACTTTTATTAGTTGTAGCTGCATATATTTTAAGGAACAGGTCTTGTCATTAAACTATTGGACTTTTCTTTGGTAAGTAGTAATTTCACCACACACGGAACACAAATTTATTTCGCCATACATGGAGCACTCAGTGAGCTAAAGTCTTATTGAAGAACAGTTTATCACCCCATCTAAATAAATCCACATAAAAGATAAGCATTGATTTTACTGGATATGGCAGTATAACTGCACAAATTGAAGAGCATCTACCTTGGGACTTCAGAATACAAAATGAACTTATTAAACTGAACTGGCACTTAGGCAGTAATTGGCTTTAAGAGCGTTATGTTTAAAAATGGTCCTGACTGTGTTAGGGATGGCTCTAATTTGTGAATTGTTCCCTGGATGGATCTTCACAGCCAATGCACAGCCGTGCATCCCCCTCCCGGCCCGCGCGGCCAGCACACGCAGGGGGCAGGCAGGGAGGGCAGACATTTGCTGGTGCCTGGGCAGCTGTGGAGTTGCACACTGACTGCTTCCTGCTCGCTTCCCAGAACAGACCTTAGCCACCAGGAAGTGGGTTTAAGAAAACACAAAGACATTTCTTTTAAGCTGGTCTAAAATGGTAAAACAGTTTACCCAGATTGGCATAAGAAATTACTTAACTAAGGCCTCATAAAAATAATTTCATCAATTAGGAAGTGATAACCAACCAGTGTTATTATTAGTTTATACAGAAAGAAAACAAACCACTATACTAAGGTTGAAGCCCTGCTCTGTGTAGGTAATGACAGCTTTGTCACTGATTCTATGTAGCAGGAATTTTACCTCAACTTACAAATGATAAGAATAAATTCCAAAATATTTGCCTCCTCTTCAAAAAATATATTTCCAAAGTTTAATTCAGCTGTTCAGAAGCCACATAGGAAGAAACTATAGCATATCCTTTATAAACTCCCAGTTTAAAGGGTAGATCATAAAATCAAATGTACTAATTTCCCTGTACACTGAAAAACTAAAATGCCATTATAAAAAAAAAAAAGACTGTGCTTCTCAGAGTAACAAGTTGTTTCCTAGCATACATTATAAAAGTGACTCTTTTTTGATTTATTGTAAAATATATTCTCAGTAACCATAGTCTGTCCAAAGGGAGGTTTGCTGAACTGGATCTGTTCATTTGATTACAGATCACTTCTTGAGACAATGCATCTTCTTACCTATTTTTTTCACATACTACTTGGAATACCTGGCAAGGTTTACAATCAAGCCAAACAACTGTTTTTAACCAAATGTCTTCTAATTGCTGAATTTCTATTTACTTGTTTCTGAATAATCAGCATAATAAAACGCTGGTAGCTGCAGGGGAAACAAAACCCGTACCTACAAATACTTACATAAATGTTAGGACTGTGGCCTAGGCTTGATACATAACTCTTTCAGATTTTGATTATTGACCTGGAAGCATACTCAGAGTCATGAATTGCTAACTCAAATTACATGCACCAACTTAAAAATACATACATGAGATATTCTTGATTTAACACAACTACCATCTTAACCAAGGAATGCATTTATACGTCTTTGAAATCCAAAATTCAATTTAAATATGAGGACATTAATTTGTATTCTTTAATCTGCTATTTTATGCTGTTATTAGTGGAGTAATGTCGACACGAAGTTGCTTTGAGCAAGACAAAACATACAACACAGTGCATTCATTAGATAACTCTGCAACCATGAGTCCCATCTATACAGAAAACTTACCTCCTTACTTATCACACATTCTTCTCTAGGAGTATGGAAAAGATATTCATACAGTTTATAGGGTTGAAATAAGCTGCAAAACAAGAGAAAAATGTATTAGTACCGCAGCAAAACAAAACTTAACTAATTCTCCAGCAGGGTGGCATTCCAAATGTTAAGAAGAAATGCTTGTTTTAACTGCAGCTACAATTTGCCTAATATTAATTTACAGGATTTATTGCTAGATAGCTACACATACCACATTACACTTCAAAATACGCACACTCAATTACTGAAATTGAATTCTGAGGAGGCTAAAAGTCCTACTCTGAAAAAAGTTATTCCTGAAGCACTTACACCAGGATACTTAAGGCTTTAATACTGGTAACATTAGACAAGGAGGAAACAAATTGCAATGCAGCTTTCAGATTCTAGGATGGGCTACTAGTCTACTAAGCAAGTCTACCTTGGAACAAGAAAGCAAAGAATAGAAGTTTGTTTGTTTGCTCTTTTCCCTCTCAAAATCAGTTTCAGAACCAGCACATTATTTTCTTAAATACAGATTTTTCTGGTGCTTATTTTAAAATTACATAAATGCAAGGGGAAAAGGAGACTGTTAGGTGGAGGAAAAGAGGTGCTTTTCTTAAAAAAAAAAAAAAAGAGGAGAGGGGGGGGAATGAAAAAAGGAACCCCCTGCTTGAGGTCAGCTTTCTTCAGCAATTATAAGCACAGTAGATTGGCAGAAATTCAGACTGACAGACTACATAAAATGAGAACACAACATCAAGTTTTGCATATTACAACAAAAAAAACTTTATCAACTGCCTAAAATACCTATCTTCTTAAAATATGTCTTTCTTTCTCTTTCACATGTTTTAAATAATTATTGTTTAAATTATCGTTTATTAAAAAACAAATCTGATTACTAACTTGCCTAAGAAATTTGACTATCACTGATAACAAGTTCCCTTACCCCAAACTCAATCACACAGGCAATGAATTTAAGTCACATTATTTGCCACTTCTTTTGCTGTAGATTTTTATACGGGCACATGACCAAAGGATTCTTCCATGTTTCGGTGGAGAGGTAGGAACTATGTTTACACAGACCTCAAAATTTATCTGAAAATGACTCAGACCAATTTAAGAAAATACATGACTCTCTGCACACACTTGCCTATTTCCTGGTAATACTGTAACAGCGATTATTTGAAAAGACAAAAAATATTTTATTATCACAGTCCTACGAACAATGATATATATCTTTCAAATCGTTTTGATAGAAGTTAACATTTTGAACTTTTTTCTTTTATTCCTGTGCTTTGGAAAGAAGTCAGACTGACAGCACCAGAAAATCTCTTCTTCCCCTTAGAACCTCAAAACATGTTCTTTATGTACTATGTTAGATTTGACAGCACCAGAAAATCTCTTCTTCCCTTAGAACCTTAAAACATGTTCTTTATGTACTTTACAGACTATGTTAGATGCACAAATACTGTTTTCACAAACACAAATCATTATTTATGGCAGTTCTGAACACGTCTGTTAACAGAAGTCTGTTTGACCTGACACACTTAAATAATACACTGAATATTAAGGAAGGAATTCCTCCAGTTAATCAAATCACATAAATTACACGATCTTAGTATGTAGTTTGAAACAAAAGCATATTTTTCTTTCTTCTATAAGGTTTATACAATGTGCTTTTTGATCTTCTTGTTCATATCTGTTAGGAACAATTAACAGATTCTGTGTCAATATTTTTAGCAATTGCACAAAAGTAATTGTACTTATGCAAGTAAGATTTTTAAGAACAGGGCATCTTATGATGTCATATGAGAATCTGAAGATGATTAACATTGACATATCTCCTTAGCTCCAGTGCTTCCTGAGAGAAAATGTCAAGAGATATGTTGATGTGTGTTTGCCCAAGGAGACAAGATAAAAAGATGATAACTGTCACCTTTCACCAAATCTGAAGGCATCATTACAGTTGCTGCACAGTTTGTCCCAACGTTAAGCGTTTGTCCCCATTTCCATTATAAATCCCACAGGTTTATCACTCACCTGTAAAAATGTGATCTGAAGCATGTCACACTAGCTTGAACAGGGAAAGAAAAAGCTAGAGGTCTATCATTTAAAATTTTAAAAAGTGGAGAATTAGAACAAATATTGAAGCAATGTATTGTATTGTATTAAATACAATATAATTTGTATTGAAATAAAATGCACTCACCTATTTCTGAGTTCATAACGTTCAAAATAGACACAAAAACTGTGCTGATTCAGTTCTTTATTTATAAAAAAATTATATGACTGAAATAGGGATTGTATAAACTCAATATATATGATAAACTCCAGTGTATGTTTAAATATTCATGAACTTGTAACAGCATGCACTTGTTACAAGTTGAGCAGAATCTGAACATAAAATTACACATAGCCAGGATAATATCTGCTGATAGAGTCCTGTACCCTGATTATATTCCCATTGAGTTAATACTTCAGTGGTAGCAGGGCAGAGCACCTAATCTCTTTGATCAAATCCTTACCACTGGGAAGGCCTTAATTCATACACGAGATCCTTAACAATACATACTTTACATAAGAATCACAGAGATCCTATTTGGAAGGACGATTTGTTTCATATACATATATAATAGTCACAGACAGGGAAAGGAAAAGTTAAAGCAGAGTGAGACATCTTAAAGCCAAGTTTCCTTTAAGTTTAGGGGTGGTATCAGGCAGAACTTTGGTTTGCCTTGTACAGACATCTGAGGTTTGGAGAGATGTTCTCATTTCATTTTATTTTCCACTAAAAAGATTTAAAAAAAAAAATAGAGAGAGAGAGAAAGAGAGAACAGGGAAAAACAGACACACACATTTTATAGCCCAGAGAAACCACCACCTAGCATGGGTTAAACACTCAGTTCAAAACTGCAAGTATCCTAAACCAGGATGCAACTGGCCACTGTAATATTTGTCTGTCTTTAAGAAGTAACACGTTTCTGCATCCAAGCAAACACTCTCAAATACTTTTTGATGTGTTAAACTACTCCTAGCAAAAGAATAGTCAGAAAACTCCCAACCATTCTACATATGGATCAATAATGACATAATCACCTAACTCATTCTTTATGCCTCTCTGTCACACTCTCCCTCTAGCACTAGTATTCAGGTCAGGAAAGGGGCTGAATGGTACACATCTAGCATAGCACATAAGCATACATTAGCAAAGTATCTCTTCCATTTCCCATCTCTTCTTGCCCCTGGCATACCCAAGTGGAAACAGTGTACAGTCACTGTTATAATTATGATGTGTCAGTGGAGAGAAGTCTGTATATTCCACTGGATTGTCGAGACTTTATACAGAGATACATGATAGGCTGCTATCCAACTACCATTTTTACTAAGTAATTTAATTAATGCTATTTGCATCTCTTCTTGCGTCTGAGACCTGTCTCAAGAGACTTCTTCAAATAGGTGCTGCATTTCTGCTGTCTTTGAAATGCAATCATTTTGTTTTGGTACAGTATGAACATATTCAACTAAATCATTTTAACTCACTATATAATACTTCCTACAGTACAAAATAATTAGAATAAGAAGTAATTGACCCTGAGGTAATACCTGATTTTCAAGTAATCAATGATTGCTTTGGCTTGCTCAACATTGAAGAAAAACAAGTCACCACTTTCTTCTGAACGGGTTCCTCCTATCCCGGCCATTGTTCTTCCAAGTTCTTTTATGTTATCGCCTAATGTCATATGTTTGTCTGCAAAGTAATCCAGAAGAACAAAAACTAAGCATAAGTCTGACAGATTTTGCTTAGCACAAAGAAGTTATAAGACTTCCTTAAGCTACATTGTGAGTCACGCAAAAACTTAAAAATAGCAGCCAAACATTTTTGCCTTTTGTTATTATTGTTATCAATAAAATGTGTGTTCCTGTTCCATCACAAAATCACTGATGGAGTCTCACAATCTAAGGACTGCAATGATGGATGTATATGATGCTCCTGATTGATTCTTTACCTATACAGAGATAATCAAAGGCAGAATAGCAGGTAATTTTGAGGTATATAGTATGATTATCTTTAAAATAAATGTTTATGAATTGTAGAAGACCTTCCTTCTGACCTAGTCCCTTGCAACGTCAACCAGTAACACCAGAACAGATATTAAAAAGGGTAACCAGTAATTTTTTAAGTGCTTATGGTCATAATTAAACTGAATTATGCTTAATATTCTGCATGCATCATCGAACAGTGGGAGATTTTTGCAAGCCTGAAGAAGCTAATTACTTTATATTTCCACTCTGGAAATCAAAGCCAAATGCTAAACCAGCTTGGAACTAAAATTTAAATTGTTTTCATAAACTGGCTTGACAAAGAGGAAAAATATAGTAGCATTTGTTGAACCTTCTGTTTAAAAAGAGAGGCTTCATCTTCCTGATTTGTATTCAGTGTGTGCTATCACTATGGCTATGGTGAAATTAGAAAAAAGTTAAGAACACTATTTCCTTGTTCTTTTTAAATCTCAAAAATATAGAGTAGAAAACGGGGAAATACCTACCAGCAGTGAAATAGACTTACTTGTCTTATTGCTTTAATTCTCTACTGATCTGCTCCTTGGATCTTTGTACAGAAAACAAATTAAAAAAAGTGTACAAGATCCTGATCTTTATCGTTTTGTCCTTTAGTAGCACAGCAATCAAAACCCTGAAAATTTCTTTTTTTTTTTTTCCAGTAACAGAGGCAATGCAATATAAATAACCATAACGGAAGAAGTAGGAAATAGAGAGAACATGGAGAAAATAGAAACCATAGGAAATGAGAAATAGAACCAGAAATATCACATCTAGTGGGGAACTAAAGCCAGAGAACAAGACCATGAGTAGCCACAAAACCCAGTGCCAGTTCCTTTCTCCCGCTGGTCCAAATTTCCTCCTTGTTGTCCCCAACAGATTTTCAGTCCCAAATGCGCCTGTCAGGATGTCTGTCATAGCACTTCTGTGTGGTAGGGCAGGAGCACATTATCTTCAATGTAGAGAAGTAAACCAAATCACAGAAATAATTCACCCTGGCTCCTTAGCTGTTATCCTGTTCCTGTACCATTACCAGTTATTCTCATCCTGTTCCATTTTCTTCCCTAGAAATCCTCATCCAGGCAGCAATGATTCTTCAGTTTCCATCTGTTTCTCTTCAGCCGATCAACCACAACCTCTAACTTCCTAAATCTCAGTTTTCCTCTCTCCTCAGCAGTCTCAAATGAGCTTCCACTTCCCTCCTTGTCTAAATTCATTCTTCCCGTTCCATGCTGTTATGACTGTTATGTTCAAATCAGCTAACTTTTCCAGGTTGCTTGGGTCCAGTGCAGGGAAGGGGAAGGAAACTGTCATTAAAATTACTGAAGATATTAGCTTTTTGCTGTTACTTTCAGTGTTTGGTCTTGCAGCTTACATGAGCTGAGAACGTAATTACAAGGAAATTCATCTCAGCCCCAGGGTATAGCATGCCTTATAAGATGGATTATTTGGGAAATGTGGCTGTGAACAAATCTAAGAAGTCTCCTGTAAGCATTTACAAGCTGCATTTTCTTTCTACAAAAGTCATGTATCCTAGCCAAATCTAAATGGATTTTCACAGGACAGCAAAAAGTAAATTCACAGTCCTTGCTTTACTTCAAAGCATAGGGGTATTAGAACTCCATGCCAGGATCATTTTACATGCACAAAATAATATGTATTTTTTCACATTGCTTCTGGCTGGAAGCCCATTTCACTGTTTTAGTTTAAACTTATATGTTAAAATTAAGCAGGGGCAGGCCCTGCCATGGAAAATTTTGCTTAAAGAGTTAAAGTTTGGCAAAGCTTTATGCCACTAAGATCACGTTCCTGAAAAACACCAGTTAGCTTTAATAATCAGTTGTGCTACCATCCTGTCTGGTACACAAGCATTACACGTAGTCTAATAAAACTGATGTCTGACATGTTTCCATTCTCCTCCATTGCTGCACTAACACAACTAGCATATGCTAAGATACTTTTCACCGGAGACAGGAAGGACAACTGGAATTCCAATGATCATAAAGCACGTACACGGTCTGTCAAAATTCCAAGTCAAAAAGCCCTTGAATTAAATTGCAATGAAAGAATATAACCTCTATTATGAGTTTGATTTTAAATATTCATCTTCCCCTTTGAATGGAACCACTGAGTCCTCTCACTCTTCCTCTGGGATGGCCTTTTGTCGACGTACTCACCTTCAAAGTGAATGTTAAGCAAGCATTGTGATCTCTGAAAAGGGCTTTTGAGAGGATGCTCCTACAATTTTTATGGCTATTTTGTTCCCAGTAGATCAAAGATATATACTTTGCAGCAAATATTTTCGGAAGCACAAGAGCTACAGCCCTTTTATTGTTGTTTTTCATCTTTGGCAGTAATGCCAGTTTACTTCCATCACCAGTCTTTAGTTAACCTATATATTTTGTGCCAGGAGTGCAGCATTTGGCATAAAGCTGCCCAAGAGTTCACCTCCAAGGATAAAATAAATGTAATTCACCTGCTGTAATGCTACAGGATGTACTGAATATCTTAAACAGCAGAGAAATGTGCCTGAGGCTAGAGTGAACCAGTCAGTGAATGCGCTGGATTTGGAGTTTAAGAGTTCCCTGCTCTCACTCTACTGCAATTATTATTTATTTTATCATAGCCTCGATAAAGTCTATTCAGAGCCTGGTCCTCTCGCACCATGTACTGTACAAAGAACAAGGAAAATTCTGCTAAACAGACTATGTTCCCTTCTAATTAAAGCTTTATGTTAGTCAAGAAGAATTATTATCAGGTACAAGTTATGGTGTGCCAACCTTCAAGAGGAATAAATAAACCATTTTACAATTACTTGTAATTAAAAATCATTCCACTAAAATGACTGGAAGACGCTCTTGTCTTCTACTTCAGATATTTTCATTTTATAATTTTCAATTATACTTACCACTGAGGTTCTCCAAAAGGAAATTTAACAGACCCATGAATCCTGTGAGTTGTTCATGACTGAAGTTCATTTCTTTAGCCCACCAAAATCCTGAGGTATAATAATCTAGCAAAATAGCTTCCTTCAACGATGTTTTTAATTGTTTAAAATTCAGGAATTCTTCCAGCTTTCTAACAAGAAATAGCAGATAACAAAATACTGAAATTAAAAACACAGTTATAGATTCCAAAGGGGAACTTAGCCTCCTTGCAGTTATATTTATAATCATATCTGCAACATTTTCTGGATACAAGAGTTCATGATCAGAGGACAATCTGCCAACTGGAAGAAATAAATAGACCCCTGTAACTCTTCAAAGGGTGTTATTTAAGTGTTAAAATGCGACCAAGGAATTAACAAACATGAAATAAAAAATTCAAAGAAAAATGTACATTCTGAAGAACTTATATTTGAAAAATCATGCAAATAATACAGTATAAAATTATTTAAATAGCTAAAGTAAGATGTTTAAATTCCACTTTCATAATTTAGACTTTTCAAAAAGAGTTTCATCTTTTCTTATTGGCACACTTTTGAAATTCTTCAGTAAATTTAAAAGGTAGTGAGAAAAATACATTCCCTTTAGGGGGATCATGCTGTTGCCAGCATATTTACCTATACTCTGACCAAACACAGCACTAATAATCACTTTTATTATTACATAATCTTTTCTGCATAAGATTACAGAGGAACAGGTCTAGTGCTTAAGCTTGCAGTTCTTGCAATGTAACTTCAGCTGGGTCTCATGTAGCTGAATTTTGCATTAAACCAGTCCCTGGCTTCTTAACTAACCTGATGATACAGGTTCCAGTTGTGGTTACAGTTTCTCCTTACCTAAGAAAGAGCTAAACTTATTTTTTTCTCCCCCCTGCTTCTTATTCCTTCCTAATAAAAAGTATTTATCTCAAATCCACTTATCGGCAACTGTCAGTTTTTCAGGATTTTCCCCAAACCAATAGAAATTTATTGTTAAATAAGTTTTTTCTTTTTAAATTAAAGGCTCAATAGCTAACAAAGTAAAAAGAATAATCTAATCAGTTTTGTTTAAAACATGTATTCCTTTGTTCTGACAAATTTGCACAGCTGTACAATGCAAAACACTTAACTCTGCACTGAAACAGAGGTGGAATGTGGCCAGCTGAACTTGCCACGGTTTGAAATAGTCCATATCCTCTCTTTCTGAGGCTTCTGCCAACTCTGTTTTCATAATCTAAGGGATTTACATTTTTCTGGTGCTGCTAACAATGCCAATACTGATCTTTTCAATATTTGGTAAGACGTACCACTGACAACTGGATCTATAAATGATTGGGAAATGATGGGTGCTTCAGACTTCCCCATCACTTGGATTGCTATTTTCTCCGTCATGAAAGGTGCTCAAGTGCTATGGAGATGAAGAGCAGTATAAAGCTCCAGGACATATTGGAACACAGGACATTAAAATTCCCTTACTCTATTAGATTTTTTATTCTGGTTTTATATCCCTTTCTGCAGCCTTCAAACTCCTCTTGTGTATAAAAATGATGCACTGTGGTGAACTAAAAAAATTTCATGGATCTAAAATGCTTATAGTGCAAGAAATACCTTGCAAACATCCTCCTTTCAGTTAGACGTAGCATATACTTTAAGATCCATTTGCATGGTTTTTGTGTGTATACGGACACACACAAATATACAACTATATATGTGATCCACTGAGATTAAGAAAAAACATATGATCTTCCATTTTTTTCCTTTTTAATATAAATGAGAAAATTTAACAAGCAATTTTGCCACTCAACAGATTTTAGAAGCCAGTGAGTTCTATGCTTCTGTCTGCATTAAAATGGGAGGCCTATCATGGAAGGGAAAAGAGTAAGCAAAAAAGATATTTCACCTTATTCTTATCTAATGGGGGGAAACTCCCTTTCCAGTTTAAAAAAAATATAATCATCCCATCAGGCAAATAACTTTTTCTCAGAACAAATATAAATAGGAAGAATAAAATATTTTTCATGAATTTTATTTTCTATTAAATTTTTCATTTATCCAGAATGGCCATATGTGTGTTTTGGTTATTTTTCCCAAAGTAATTAAGAAGACCAGAATTTCCTACTGGAGACAAGTGCTGCTAAATTATATTAGGACTTCTGAACATACCATTCTTAGAATTCAAGTCTAGGGTTTTCAGTTTAAATGACTTGGGTGGTATTTCTGGCCTCTTAAATTTAGATATTACTACTGTTACTTACAATAATAAGACAGTGTTGCTAAAGGAAAGACATCATGGACTTACCTCACTAATCTTTGGCTGCCTCCTTTTTCCCTCAGTGCACCATAATGGCTACCTACTCATATGTTCTTAAAGGTCTCTGAAATTTTAAAGCCTTTCTGATTTTTTTATTCTGACATATTATTACAGTAAAGATTTATACAAACACTAAATGTATTAGCAAGATCCTGAGATAATGGTTCTTTACATTTATTCTCTATTTTTATTCAAGAATCCTATCTTTCACAGCATTTTTAAAAATCCTGAGTGATACAACTGACAATCAATTAAGGACCAACATCAGAAGCAAAATCTAAAAATGCTCTACAGTTTTTATTTCACTCATTTCTAATTAGTTCTAATCAATTCTAGTTTTAATGCTGTTATCATTGTCACTTACTTTTGAACTCCTTCAATATTTTCTTCTGACAGAGCACTAATTTGGGAGACAGAAAGAAATGTCCATCGTGCAGTCTTTCCATTTGCAGCATCCTGATCTTGTGGTTCTTCCTGCACACATACACACACACATATACTACAATTATGAACATAATTGTAAAAGGTTTATTTTGCTATACCAGCAACTTGTCAAAATAACATCTTGATTTCCAGGATGTACAGAAGAAATCAATTCAATGAATACAAAAAAGAGAATGCACTATGATTTAACGTCAGCAACACCATGCTCCAACACATTCTTGCCCAGAGAAAAGCAAGGGAGATACATGGAAAATAGCATTATTCTCTTAGATTGATGTGGGAATATAGTGACACATTATGTGCAGCACAAGATTAAATACATTTGTAAACAAAAAGAATAAAAATATACAGGTGCGGAAGATGCATGAATGTAGATTTGATTGACATGATGCCAAATTGCACAATGTCTGAATTTTAAAATCAGTTTCTGTTTCATCTAAGATACTATGAATACACATACACAATACCACACAACTTGCACTGCACCTTGGACTCCTTAATCACATTACCCCATTTTAAAAAAATGATGTTTACCCTTAGTCTTTTCCCTATACAAAGTCCCAGGTGTTTGCTGCAATACAATGCTTATACAGACAAAAACTTGACATGATTTTTTCAGGGAAGGTGTATGTGAAATACAGAAAGCAGTTCCTTATAAAAAGTATAGGTATGCAATGCAATAGAAGTTACATGAACAAATAATGCAATCATCTTACTAAATAAAATGTGATAAAGTGTTGGTTTTTGTATGCATCACAGACCAAATACATGTA
>NW_010581937.1:69902-112080 GCF_000705375.1 Tinamus guttatus | reverse complement strand
GCGTGCCGGGCGCGCCGCGCCGCGCGCATGCGCACGGCCGTACCGCGCGGGGCCCTCAGCGCGCGCGTTACCTCAGCGCGTGGGAGCGTTACCGGGGGCCGCAGCCCCGCGTGCACCAAGTCAAACCCGGGAATTAAACGTGGTGGCTGGGAACAGAGTGGCCCTGTTTACATCCCTTCTGACAACGTCGCAGTCACCAGTAGATTTTGCACTCCTCTGGCACTGGAAGTGCCCTGGCTTCCATGAGTGTTTCAGTGGAAGCTCAAGTCCCTTAAAGGGAATTAATTACAACTCTCGTTTAATATTAAAGGACCCAGCCTGTGGGAATCATCGAGGAACAGGGGCTTAAAGTTTAGGGCCAGAAGCCATTTTAGTGAGCCTAAGACCAAACTTACGTGTTCTCTTAGTATGTGAGCATACACTGTCCATGCGCTCCCTCCCCCGGTCCAGCCAATTCCTTGACTCTATTGTTATCTGGTCCAATCCTGCTAACGGACAACAGGTGACCGACCAGAGATGGGTGCGTCCAGCCTGGGCTTCAGGTTTCTCTATCTGCTAATCTGTTATTCCTAACTTTCACAGTTTCTCACTCCTAACTTTCACCGTTCCCGCAGTTTCTTATGGTTTCTCAGTTTCCCACACCAGCCCACAACTGGATTCAGTGCAAAATGTGAACTGAGCTGAAAATTGAAGCTCTACCCATGTATCCCCTTCTTCCCTCCTTCTTCGACTGAATCTCTTCAGGTAGTAGAGCCTGAGCCACCTCTGCCCTATTAGGGGTATCTGAGTGGCCCACATTTAGTCAGCACTGACAGGGCTCCGTGAGCAGTTATAGCTGCTCTCTTAAAATGTCAGCAGGTCCTAATACTTCATTTTGTTAAGGATGCAATGAAGCATTGTGCATACAGCAATTCAGAACTGCTCCCTAGGCGTGTGTCTGCCAGCACCATCAGCTACACTGCTCTCTTCCTACAAGTATCTTCCTCTTGCTCAATTTCTCACTTCTTACGGGGAGGTGGGGAGGCTCACCTGCATCACGCGAGGATGACGGAAAGGGAAGAGGGGTCACAGCCAATATGAAGCACTGCAGGGCCTACTTAATGCTGTTGGAACAGCAGTAGCCGCTGCAAGAGGACTGCCACATACTCCCCCAAGTTCTCCAAAGTTTTAGCATCCAGGGTGATTCCACCTGACTTTGTTACTGCTTTGCAGAGGTCCTTGCATAGGACTACCTAAAATTTAGGAAAAGGAATGAAGTTTCAAAAGCCTTGTCTTAAAATGCAAAGTATTTATAAGCTATTTGTCTATCCACACATCCTCCTATCAATAGAGATCTTGTAAAAACATTCAATTGCAAACATGTTTCCATTCACCTTTAGTTAAGCATCACCAACCATATTAATTATATGTAGGCAAATTCAGGGTGAAAAGCAGATGGAAATTCCTAGCAGAGCCTTGCTTGTTACAGCAATATCAGATGGACATAAAGATCCTGACAACAAATAGTTCAAATTCTTGCCCTGTGGAACAAGGAACAAAAAAAGCATAGGCATGTACAGAAAACTTGCACACAATATCTGGGTCTCATCCCCTTAACAACAAACTGATCCTTCGTGACAGCAGCAGTACATTACAATACATTAGCACTACATGGCTCTTAATACAGAGTCTTGTATTACTCTACATAGGTGCATTAACATAGTAATGAATCATCATCTTCTGGCTCCTTTATAATGTTCATCACAGATACTCTGTTCAGGGAACCGTACTCCCACTAGGTATTGTTCTGTTTTACATATTGTCTTTAGAAACAGAATCCAGTGCATGATTTTGTACTAGAGAAAGAAACAAATAAATCCAGGTTGTACAACAAACCTGTTTTTAGAACAACAGATAATTCTGTCCTCTCTCAGGCAATATCCAACTGCTTCAGTGTATTAGAAGCAGAATAGACAGAAACCTGATTTGTTTAGGGAGAGATACTGTCTGTTTGGGTTCAATGTTCCTCAACAGGCTCTAGATCAGAATTCCTCCATTTCTGTTTAATTAACACAATAGTTACAACATCCATTTGACTTGATGATTTTGTGAGAGTAGTAACTTTGGTTCCTAGCCCAGTAATAAGAAAGTACAAGTTATATTTAGCAAATCATAAATTTTCAGCAATTCAAAACAATATGGATATGGAGAAATGAGAGAGATAAAACATGTACTATATCAATGATTCTACTTTCCTTTCCCTGCAAAGAGTGGTGGCTCAATGAAGGATAAAAGCAAATATTAGATTGATCCTATTCTTGTTCTTAGCCAAAAGACAGCTGTATCTGGTGCCAAGAAACTGAATTTAGATTCATAAAATTCCTAGAAATCAGATAGAAATGATATAAAAGGACATAGAGCCCATCTCCAGGAGACCTGTACTTTGTCCTGCCAATAAGAACTTCAAGAAGAAATATAAATTTAACTCAATAGTTCAAGTCAGCCCCTTATTATGTATGAAATTGTGGAAGTAATGTAAACGTGTATATAGCATCGGAGTATGCTGTCAATATGAACCAAAAATGCTTAGGATTTTCTTACCTCTGAGTACCTTCTAGTTCAAGAACCTAAACTGGAAGACTTCCTTGATCCATATGACAAAGCAAGATGGGCAATTTAGCTGGCAGCTATTTCAGAGTATCTAGGTCACCAATTCCTAACAGGAGGAACCCATCTATATTTAAATGACTCTTCACACTCAGCATTCAGATAAGACTAATCCGCTAAGAATTCCCAAATTTGAGACAGTAAAAACAAACAAACAAACAAACAAATAAAAAAAAAACCCATTGCTGACCACTGTGTGCCTCTGAGCACCTCAGGGCAAGAACTGACTTTCTTAGTCTTATATAGTACTGAGGACACTGGTGACAATGAACAAATGAAGACCAAGTTTAATGTAAGTCCAGGATGTATTAAGAGCACAAAGGAAAACATCATTTCAGTGAATGTGAGAGCTTCTATATTCTTTAGAGGACAAGCTGTTAAGGACACTACATCAATTAATGTAGCAGGGAAAACTACCATGAGAAATATGCCAAATTAGACAGCCAGATATATTAGAAGCTGAGAGATAAAAGTTAACTCCTTATATATTTTTTCTCTATCAAAATGTCCTTTTTATTTGAGATTCCCATCTCCTGTATGTCTTTTTTTTTTTTAAATACAAACTGCCATTAATTTTGACAGGTTTGTATGAACTAGAATATCAAACTCCATGCAAAAGACTAGACACCTGTCTTTTGGGCAAATCATCTTAAAATTTCATTTTAACAGTCAAAACTTGGCGTTTCAGTTAGAACTACTGTTTCATTCTGTTGGAAGAGCAAAGATGACAGATCTGCGGTACTGTGCAAAGTAAAAGCCTGAAACTATTATTATATCTTAAGAATGTAGCAAAGGCAGTGAAAATAATATAAATTCACCGATTCCATTGTCCTTGCCCTTTTGGCCCCAAAAGGGAACATCATTTCTTTCAGAGATTTCATATTTTACTTCTTTCATGTCTTTGTTGTGAAACTCTTATTGATTTTGTCCACCTTCTCCATATGATGTTAACCAGCTTTTAGAATAACGTATAACAATTTAGGACACAAAATGAAAAATACCTCCAGCTGAAATTACAGGGGGATTTTCAATAGGGAGACCATAATTACCTAAGACACAAGTTGGCTTGTAAAGCAGAGCTTACAAACTTATTTTGGGAGAAAAAAATAAAAAAAAGCCATATGATTTCTATGCCAGCCTAGACCTGTGTGCAGCTTTAAGCATACCAGTCTTTCCTGTCTAAATTGAGTGGGGTTTTTTTTTTATTGTTTTTTTGTTTTGTACATTTGTGAGCAGCTTGCTTGTTAGACTGCCAACAGCTTCCAAGGCAACTCAGTATTTCCTTGCTTATTTAATATGGACTGGTAAACTTGAATATTCAAGTCATCTCCTGGAGCAGTACCACATCCATAGCAACAATACCATGGAATTAGGGCAAGCATATCCCCATTTTACAGAGTGGAATCTAGTCAGGAGAGTGAAATTTGTCTCTGTGCTGTTCTCCAAAAGGCCTAAGCATCCAGGTTGCCAGAAGCAAGGACTATTTGGGGAAAGTGTCAGGGTTCTGGTTTACCTGGAATCACCAAGTCCAAATCCCAAGCAGCAGGTGATCGTGCTTGGGAAGAAAGAATGCAAGTCTTCTTTCCAGTGTCCACATAGTCTCCTCAAATATCTAAACATAAAGGTTATTCTGTGATCATACTAAGGCAATATGGTTAAAATTATGAAGCTGTTCGTTATCGCCCTTCCCCTTTTTTCCTGACTCATTTGAGGTTATGGACTCATCTTGGCAGAGTACATTAAAATAAAAGGGTTTATAACTCAGTAATCAGCCCTGGGAGCACTTTCCTTCCTGGATTCCTAATTTGAAATATCTGCTGTGCAAGCAGATGTTTAGAGAGAGATGCAAGGAGGAGTTAATGTCCATATTCACTCCAAAAAGATTATGTAGTTGCATATAAAAAAGAATTCAGAGAGTGCTAAGAACTTAAGTATATCACTCCTAGTAAAAGAAGAAAAAAAAAATCAGCTCCAACAGAAATGTCTTTTGGGGTCTGGCATATGAAGGGATGTTCTTCCGAGGTGCTGAATTAGACTAAGAAGTTTGTCATGTTCTTTACCTAAGCTGCGAGGCCCACTTGTAGGCAGGCGTTTCTTCCAGCTGTGGCCTTCGTAACGGCCCCGGCTTCCTCTGCCCGGCGCAGGGCGTCCTGCGTCGGCGCTTCCCAAGGCCGGGAAAGCAGCGAGGGGCCGCTCAGTACTGCAGGCACCCGGCAGGGCGGCAGCTCAGCAACGCGCACCACATCCAGAGGAGTTTGGCCTACAGACGGAGAGTGCGATTAAGCTATTGCTTATTTACAAAATTAGCAATTAAAGTTGGAAGATGAAATAATAATGGTAATTCCCTAAAAATGTAGTAATCGAAGGGTCTCTTCCTACTGTGAGTTCTTCTTCTTTAGTCCTTCAGATATCAACATTGAAACTCCCTTTGATGAAAATAGAACCAAGCTCCCAAAAGACGTTTTGCTTCAAAATATGATTATGGTGTTTCATACACAAAACTGAGATTTAAGCCTTTAACTCCTGAGTCTATCGAACAAAATCTCATTTTTCTTCTTGCTTTTGCACTTTCAGTGGACTCATATGTTACATTTTGACAACTACCTTTTCTATGCTATCCAAGCCAACGAAGACATGACTCTTGATTAATGGCTATTTAAATTTCAACTGCTTCTGCTGTGTTTTAACATCAAAACTGTAACTAGATGTTGTATATACATATAGGAAGACTATTTTTTTTCTCATAGCCACAATGAAAAATTATTTTGTAGAAAATGTAGAGGAAGTGAATATGAGCCAAATAAAGTATTTTTTTTTTAAGTTGAACTCAGCCATCTAATTCTTCAGTTTCAACCCAAAACTTCTTAAGGAATCAGTGAGTTATAACCCCCAGGAGGGGGTTGTAAAGGAATCCATTTTTCCAGCCTTACCTACAGCTCTTGCTACTATTCATTCATCCATTTCCACTTATGTAATAAATGTAAAATATTCACAATTATTTCTGTATCAGTCAGAAAAATCCTCAGTGTGCTTTCATATGATGTTAGTACAATGTAAATCATTACACGATGTTGCTAATATTTGTTTCTCCACCCTAAATAATTTTAAAAAAAGCCAATTTTTAGGCAGGCATTCATCAGAGCGCACATTGTTAACAGGTGTTGTGTGTTTCATTTTCCACGCAAACACTGCTGGAATGTAAAACGGTAACGCTGCTCCTAGGAACAAGCAGCGTAATTAAATTTCTTTGTGCTTGATTTCCTGGGTATTTTCTTCCTTTAAAATAACTATATTGTAAACAAGAGCCAATTTCTTAGATTTGAGCTAGGGGTTGTAGAGCTTATACTTCAGGTTCAAAATGGTGGGTTAGGCAATAATGCCTGACAGCTGAATAGTTACTTAGAATAGCTGAGCACCTGTGGCTGACTGCCAGCTGAAAAAAGCAAATCTGAATGCCTTCAAATTCTCTTATGCATTATAATAGGAGTACTAGTAGCCACTATAGATACAATAGTTATGGATGTAATGCAACTTTTGTTTCTGATTGCTTGCCATTTTCTTAATTGTATTCCTTTTAGACTGAAAATGTTCATAATTTGTGTAAGTATATATGCATTGAAATAAACTTCTCATGCAATTTAATTTTTTCTTTGTTTTGGGTGTGTGTCAATGAAATTTTAAATGCTAAGTAAAAAAATCAAATTCTTTTCTCATAATTCCAACATTTCCATATTTCCTGGGCTTTTAAACATGAGTAATTAACAAAACCATGGATTTTAAAAAAATCAGTGCTGCTAACTTCCCTGGAAAAAATGTATCTGAAATTTTAAGATGATAAAGATGTTTTTCTCACCTCAGTATGCAGTAGGATTTTCTGATGAGTCTTTTAGCTGCAGTTCACACTTAAAAACTCTGAAATTGCACACAGGCAGTGCATTTTTTCACATGGCTTCCCGCTAGATTCAAAACAGCCTCAGTCACTCGTATGCTGATGTGATGGTGCTGCAATGGTCTGAAACACAGAAGAGATACCACAGTTTATTGGGAGGGACTGGGGACCGCGGACGCAAGGTGTCCCCGTGCTGATGTAACCCCTGCCGCAGCGGGGAGCCCACGGGGACGTGCACGGTGCAGCAGCCCGAGCTCAGGCTTCCACCCGAAGGCACAACTTGCACGTGCGTATGGAGAACATCATTGCCAATGTGTGACCACTCCAGACCTGCTAAGCTGTCAAGACAAGACAGAGTTCTAGCTTCTCTTGTCTATTGAGTAGCTACAAAAATATCTGGTTACTCTCCAAGCCAACACGGCATAAGATCTGTAACATGCTTGGGGATCTCAGGTGATGGGCAGTGTGTGCAATGCAGTTCTACTGTCTGTCTGTCTGTCCAAGAAAAGCAATATTAACTCCTGGTACCTCTAAAATTAAAAGCAGAAGCAGAATCATTTTCCAAACAGAAGAAAAAAATAATGTTTTTGAGGTACTAATTGTTTTTAACATGGGAAGAAGAAAACTTTTAAAGACAGGAAAATAAATGACTGTCCCTCAGTGACGATAACTGTAAGGGAAGCGAGAAGCAAACCATGTGCTGTGGGCTGGGATGATGTCGTTGCCAATTAGCATAAGTCCTTTCTCTATAACATCTATCTGTACGATGTATGAGCTAGTTTAGTGCACAGCTACAAAGTCATCTTTGGACTGCTTCCACCAGAGCCAAGGGAGTCACTCCAGGAATTAGCTTGGCCGGTTAGATAGTTCATATAAGATAGAAATATTTAGAAAAACCTCAGTCAGAAAAGAGTAACAGCAAGAGATTCGTTTTTGCCATAAATCTTGGGTTTGCGTTAATGTTATTTATTCACTTGAGATAGGGAGGGTGCTGTATGGTGTATATACATTGTGTAATATGGGATAGTGGCTTTGCAACATAAACTGTTAGTAATGGAAAGAACTCATTCTCATCCCCGGATCACTTTTTTTCTCCTGGATTTTGACACGATATAAATCCCGATGAAGTCCACATTTGTTCTTTTTACCCTGTACTTGTTTAGTCACTCTAATGAAAACACATCTAACAGCACCTCGGAGCTCTGCGCGATTCCAGCAGGGCTGTTTCCACTCCGAGGAGCCAGCTAGGATCGCTGCCCATCTCGGCTCAGGACGTGGGGCCACGTGACGCACAGGGCTGAAGCACAGCCTGGCAAGGCCGAGACCTCCTCGCAATGGCCAGGGTCTCTCCCGGCAGCTCCCAGCGGTGCTGGAACTTCGCTGGCAATTCCCAGCGGTGCTGGGAAGTTCTCCGGCTGTTGGCAGGGACAGGCAGCACAGCGCCGTCCAGCTGCTTGGGGCTCTGGCGCAGCCCTGCTCGGCCTCCCTGCCGTGGGCAGCATGAGCACTCCTGGGCAGGGTAACAGCCACGTCCCGCCAGCAGCACGGGCGGCCCCGCGCCAGCCAGCGACACCAGCCCAAGCGTGGCCGCTTCTGCCGACTCACAGAGCCAAAGTCTTCTTAAACACGTATCCGTGTGCTACATGTGTACATACAGGCTTGCCTAGACTTATTTCATACGACCACAACACTTGTTTCACATATCCTCTGTTTTGCCAATACAGAGAAGGTAAAAATGGCCAGTTGCTGTTGACCCTAGAATGCTTTCAGGTTGGGTGAGAAGACCTGGGTTCCGTATCAGCCCTTTGCCTATAATAGCTGTACAGCCCCAAACACATGCCCGTCCAGCTCCTACCCTGGCCAGCTGCTTCTCATCAGCGAGGCTGGCTCTGCTCAGTGCAGCAGCATCCGCACTGCTGTGTCCAGCGCCCTCGAGAAGAGCCAAGGGCCCCTGAGGGAGCAGTCTGGCATGCAAGATGCCAGGATTATTTGCACATTGTTTATTATTCTGACTCCCACATAAGATAACAAAACTGGAAGAAACAAATGGGGTTTTAGGGCACTTTCCTGTTTCAGCTATTCCACTTCCCCCTCAACATCAGCAACTACAGCCTGAAAGCACCACGGAAGTCTTGCACACTACAGTGCTGTCTCCATAGCTCAGGATTTTCTTTATCTAGTCATTACTGCAGCTTCTGTCATCCAACATTCTGACCCAGGTGCAAGAGCACAAGTTCGCTCTCACAACTGCCACCTCAAGGAAGCTTGACCAAAGTACGTCCAAAAAATGCACTGGCTTGTTACAGAAGAACTTCTTCAAAAGGAAAATAAAGACTTTAATTTCCAGGTCTAAATGGCACTACTCACTCATTTTGAGGTTTTGATCAAAGTATAAATGATCAGAGTTTTTACTATAACTATAAAGCTTTTTCCAAAAATAAGAATTACTGTTTTAGCATGGTATATGTGTGTATGGGTATATGTACACACTAAATATATAAAATATACGCATTTATGCATGTACATGCATACACAAACATACATATATAATTGAGAGGTATTTATTTGATGTAATAATCTATACTCTGCAGAAAGCCTCCAAAATTAAGATTGAGCTGGCATTCGTTTATATGGGAAATCCTGATTAGGGGCATCTTGCATAGGAAACGTGGAAATGTAAGGCAGTTTTATCATCTTCTTATGAACTGTCTCTGAGGATCTGCTTTTTCTCATCTCTGGATGAGTGCCTCCAGGGAACTTTAGCCCAAGAATTAGAAACCTCTTTTTCCTCTATGTCTATGATTCTGGCCTCAGAATCATAGAATCAAGAGTAGAGACAGCCTGGGAGCAAAGATGTTTGTATACATAAAGCTGTTGGGAGTAGCATATTCATGCCAAAATGTGTAGCTGAACCACCATTTTTTTAAAATTAATTTATTTGCTGAATTTTTTCCTAATGCAGCTGTATTACCCCCTTGTAGAGGTGGATGAGTGGGCAGATGAGGCCCATTACAATTGATTTAGTAATCAAAGAGTATTTTTTTCCATTGTTTGTTCAGCACATTACTGAACATGTGGCTTAATTACTGTTGCCTTGTGGTCTTTTCAGTTGGGTATTGCTGATTTTACTAAGACACTGCGATTTACGCAAAATATTAATTGAAATAGAAACCAGACTTACTGTGAGAGCTAACATACACAGGAACACTAGCCACCCATGTTTTCCACCAAATGCATTGGACTTTGCTGGGGAATCAGTTTTCACAGTTCAGTGTGGATAGCATGGGCTCCCTCCTTCCCCAGAACAGCAGCAGCGCATGTGCCATCTCCTGCAGAAAGGGTCAGGACTTCACTGCTTCCACCAGCTGCCAGGGAAACCCTGAGTTCTTCAATCAAAGCCCCAAAAGAGCGCTGAGGTAGCTGCGCAGTTTCAGTGTGATTGCAATAATTGTATGCAACTGTCTCATTAAAAATAATTCAACTTTATATAGCTATAAATAAGCTACTATGCTGCTGTACTTTGTTTCCAGGCCATTAAGTAGTATAATAAAGATTCATGGATTCTCTCAATAGGTTAGGTAATCAAAAAATAAAATAAAATAAAATCAAGCAACTATATCTTGAGAGATCCTGTTTTGTTTTCAGAGCCATCTTTATAATTAATCTTTTTGGTATGAATAATTCACTACATATAAATAGAAAATAATATTCAGTCATAGAACTCGTAACTCAATATATCCAGGAGAGATGCTTTTATATCTCATTTCCTACTCAGCTACTCAGGGTTTTAATTCAATCCATGAAGTTCACTGTCTCTTTTTCATAAACCAAATCTAATATACAATCAACTTTATAACCAGATAGTCAGAATGCAGAATTAAATGATTTTTCAGACACTCACAAAATCCTTCCAAATATTTTTTTAGGAGAGAGTATGAGCATTCTTTAGCCTTCACTGCCCACTAATAAGATTCAGATACCCAGTGTGAGACGATCCAAATGTTTCCCGGTAAGAGCCCCTGCAGCCGTGATGTTCGAGTTCCAACGCGGGCCCGGCCGATGCCCGTGTGTCCCGGCTGCAGCGCGGAGCCGGCCGCAGACACGGGCGAGGGGCAGCAGGAAGGGGCGCCGCAGCGGCCCAGCCGGCGCACGGGAGAGCGCAGAGCACCAGCCACCACCACCCAGGACTCCAGCACGAGCGAGACACACGGAACAAGGACAGAAGGGAATTTAACGTTGGGAATACGAGAAGGATAGGTCCCTACGCACAGTTTCTGAGCAGCACCACGAGGCAGTGGTAACACGTGCACGCTGCAGCGTGCGCAGTGGCTAGCGGTGCAACACGTCACATTTTTGCCTCAGTCGGACGCTGGAGATTTTCAAGGCTACGGAAAAGCCTGCAGCAAGTACAGGCAGATTCAAAGCAGGGAAAGAAGAGCGTGAAGGCAGGAGGCAGAGCTAAAGGTTCAGTGAAGTTCCTAACATTATAAATCGACCAGGGGAAGAGCGAGCTTGGGAGCAAGGCCAGGCAGTCCTGGTTCCTGTCCTCGCCACAGCTAGTGGCAGCACCCAGGAAATACCCCCGGGAAGCGCACGGGCTCAGTTGCAGCTGCCTGGCCTTTCAATAACAGGGCCTTTGCGACTGTAGCAAAGATATAAGGTGGGGAGCATCACACTGTGACTAACTAATCTGTAACCAGGCGACTTCTGAGCTGTCCTGACCATGGTCGGCCTGCAAGGCTGTTGCGAGATAATCTGTATTGCATTTATCAAATAGCAACACAGAAAATCTCTCCATGCTTGTCACACAGTTTTCCTATCCTGGATTTTTGGTTCAGAAGGACATATATTTACTCAAAAATGCAGGCAGATATGGGTAAAGTTGCCACATTTTAGCATATGTCCCTTGGCACTGAAGCTCTGCCATCTTTCCTTTAAATCCCAGCCGTCACGGAGATGGACCACAAGCGTCACCTCAGCACTGCACCCGCTAAACTCATCCTCCTGTTTGAATGGAATTGCAGCACGAGGCGAGACGTGACTCGGTGACACAACTCGCGCAGTGGCGATTTTACAGAATGCAATTACAGGAGAAAAAAATCCAAATCCATCAGAGTCACTCTCACATATTAGCTTGGAAACCTGAACCAACAAGGGAAATACAAGCCAAAGGAGAAAGAAAAAGAAATGAACAACTGCAAAATGATTTGTTAATTCAAGATTGCAATATATACAAGCCAAAGGAGAAAGAAAAAGAACAACTGCAAAATGATTTGCTAATTCAAGATTGCAATAAAATCTGTATAAATATTTAAGCTGTTCTTCTATTTGTTCCCGAATCTACAGTGATTAAAATGCAGCTGTAATACCCTGTGTTGCTTTTTTTTTTTTTTTTTTAAATTGCAAGTGCAATTTTAAGCAAGTAGACAAGCTCAAGGAAATTAATGTGAATATATATGTCCATATAAACTTCTTAATGGCCACATCCTTGCTGTGAGCATAACGGCTGAAGACTCTCAATTAAATTATTTTGGCCCAATCCTGTTAGTATTGTTTTCAATGGCAAAATTCCCACCAACTTAATGGGAGCTGGATTAGACCCTGACTTGAATAATTCTCGGATGCATATATAACACAATCACCTATATTTCATGCATACATTCTAATTTTCCTGCCTGTTTTCCCTCACTGAATTTTAATACTCTGAAAACATTAACCAGGTAAACTATATGCCAGTAATTAAAGGTGTGCAGTCTTGTGTTTCCAGGATTTGGGGGGAAATGCTGTGTTCTGCTCATATTTGGAGTCAGAAATCACAATCAGAGTGACATCCAGCCTCCTGAGTACCAAGCTTCAAATCTTAGTATGTTCAGTTCCTCCTCCTGCAGGTTTGGCAATGCATATGAGCAGCTTTATTTAAAAGACTGGGGAATTATGATGCATTTGGCAGTCAGCAAACATGGCTGCCATGAAATTCTCTTCCTCTATTTATGATTTCCATCATCCAGGAATATTCACAGCATCCCGGACAAGCTAGGATGCTCCTGTGCCTCCTTCTTGCCATCTTGAAAATCTGATACAGAAAAGAAGGAGAAAGACTATTCCCACAGCCTGCAGATGCTTTAGAAGGATATGGTAACATACAAAGGACACTGACTTCATCAAAGGCTTTCCATGAAAAACAACGATTCTTGCAACTCTCTAGACTGCGTGCTTCAAAGACTCGTGTTCAGCTTCACATCTAAGCTGGTTATAAATTTTAGAGGGACCCTGACCTAACACACCATACATCCTATTTTGCTGTTCTCATCAAATCACTTGCAAACACAACTACATGTGTGCTCTGCAACGGTTTGTATGCACCAGACCTGAAACTGCCTGTCTCACTTTAGATGAGCAGAGAGCTCTGTGGGTCAAACAAAGGCCCAAAATTCCCTAAATACTGTAAGAAATGGAGAAAACGCCAAAGTTCAGACTATTCTGTACGATATCTTATTCCTAGATAAAATCAAGGCTGAAATTGTGAGCCAGAGAGGTTGCCAGGTCTGCCAGAGCTCAAAGGAACTAGCAAGCGGCTACTCTGTACGGTCTGAACCAGGCTCTGGTTTTGCAAGCATATGTCTTTTTTGCCCCCCCTTTTTTTTTTTTTTAAAATAAAAGAAATGCTCCAATCCTTTAGTCATTTGTCTGTGATTAGTAATGGCCTGTCTTTGTTTCAGTTTGGGAAACAAATGTTACTCTGCAATGACAGCCTAATTTCCTATGCGGAGGCTGTCTCTCTTTATGACTCATCTATGCATTGTACTCCAAGGCATGAATCACAGATAACAGAGATGAATACAGATGAATCTGTTTTAATTTATTTATTTTAAACAGAACAACTTTTTTTTTTTTTTTCCCATGACTGCAAAACTTTCTGGAAATCAAATGAATGGCATCCAAATGAGCCACATCAGACAGAGTGAGATCTTTGTGTTATAGAAAGCCAGAAGAATTTGGGTTTGGTTTTCTTACTGTTGCTGGGTTTTTGTTTTGTTTTGTTTGTTTTTCTTTTCTTTGTAAACTTACAGCTAAAGATTTGTATCAAATGTAGGTAGCAGCATTTCTTTTCTACAGAAAATGATAAAGCAGATTAAAAAATTGTTGCTGTTGCCTGTTATTGTTACATGCCATAGTAATAGAGCAATTCCAGGACTAATACCTTGTACATCTAGGAACTGAGAAACCTTTGAGAAAGTCACTATAGACACTACAGATATATTTTTAAAGAGAATAAGCTGCTGTAGATGTTAGGGCAAGCTAGGCCTACTTGACAACAGTATTAGCATTTGTAGATGAAATTTAGTTACCCCCACAGGATAAGGGAGAACTTTAGTTATAAGAAGAGTGAAGTAACTTGAGCACAAGCAAGTCCTTAATCGCTGTGCAAAAGGCTGTGGCTGTATCAAGAAGGTGAGAGAGGAGCAGACGGCGAGAAGGAGCGAGAGGGGCACGGGCGAAGCCACCGCGCAGCGGCCCCGCTCCCCGGCCTGGCACCTCCGCCGTGGGGCGGCCGAGCTGCGCGGGGGGCCAAGCCGCCCATGTCTGCGATTACAGAGTCCTGGTGTCCCAGTTCACTTAGCTTCCTCGCTCCCATTTGGTCTGAGGCACTAACAACTGCATCCGCCATCCCGCTAGGATTGCTCTGAACTTACCGAGTGCAGGATCAAACCGGTGGGTCTTATGAGGGCTGCCAGACAGTACAGAAGTACAGAAACCAGGGCCTCCGAATTTCCCATGTTGGAATTATAACATACTCTTATCTTGTCTCACTGCTTTTGCCCACTAACGGAAACTCAAAGGAAGCAGGATGGCTTTTGTTTTGTCGTCTGTGAGCAGTTGTTTATTTATTTTATTTCTAGAGTATATAAAATTGATTTGGAGGAAGAGAGACTGTTATGTCTGCATAATGACCAAAAGTCAATGTACCTTTTCCTGGAGTCCCTGAGGCAACAGGACATTTGTTCCTTTGATGAAATTAAAGTGACAGTGTCAACTTAATATTCTCCCATAAAGTGACTAGGGTAGCTTCCATTTAACTGCATTTTAGGGTTTAGTAAATGTCTACCTGTCGAAGCTTCTGCTTTCTTGGAGGAACATTGCTAAGCCTAATTCCCTACAAGCAGAGGAAGTTTATAAGGTAACTGCCAATTTAAGATTTTTTTTTAAATGCAGTGCTAACTCTAATATTTACTTTATGCTTTTTGAGGGATTATGTCCTGAATTGAAAAACAGAATGTAAACTTCACAAATCTCAAAATCTATAATTAAGAATAGCACCTGACAAGATTATTTTTTCCAGCTGACAAATAAATGTCACTTTCAAAAGAATATTGCACAGGAAGCAATAAAAACAAGCAAGGGGGCAAAAATTGTTCTGTCTGCACTGACAGAAGACAGGGAGGGTTTTTTGTGTGGACTCACAATGACTGCACTGTTGACTTGGCATGCACATCTAAAGACTGACAGGCTTAATTCATCTTTCCGTGCAGTACAGTGACATGGAAGTCAGATCTGAGCGGCTTTCAGCAAGTAATTGAAGGCAGGGCAAGCAGAATCTAAGGCACAAGCACTGTACAGTTCTGCTGCTAATAAATAGTAAGCTAAACATACACATTACTATTTCATTTTGTGCTTTATCGCCATTTTTCATTTATTTTTTAGAAGTTCCTTTTGCTTCAGGTCAGAGAATTTAACCTAGCAGAGATGGTTACCATGCAATGCAATGTATTAGAAATCAATGAATTCTTGCAGCTCGTTGTATATGTCTGTATTAACGGATATAACCCCCTGGAGATCTCCTGCACTCTGCTGCTACTGAAGTGAAGATGCGTTTGCAAACGAACACGTGTTGACCCTGAACATTTACAGGCGGCAGAGCTGAACGCGTCCCGCTCGCACGGGCATTAGCTGCAGTACTTCTGCCTGCCCATGTGGGTTCTAGGAGACTGTTCTAAATCACATCGTACAAGCAGGCCTGTTTTTAAATACAATGCTCTTTTTGCTATAACTGAGGCAAATGAATAGGAAATTACTAGCATCACAGCAAATTATGCTAGGTCAACACATAGTGCTTTCATTTTCCAGATGTCTGAATTCAAGTCATTTCCTCTAAAGATGTTCCTAAGTATTCCAGATTAATAATACATTTTTTTTCATTACATGTTATGAAAAACTATGCCAGTGTATCATTCATCCTGAAATCAGAGATGATAGAGATTTAAAAACAGAAAGCCCATATACATGTAGCAGGGCTTGAGAAAAGATGAGCTAGAATAGCATCTTTTTTTGGTGGGGGAGGGAAGGGGGAGTTTGTTCTCATCTCCAACATACCCAACACTAAATTGTTTAGCTAAACTCTTGCCCTCACATACTTGGGGGACCTGGGGAGAAGGAAGAGTCGCTTACTTGAAATGGAAGATTTTTCAGAAGTCAAGTGCTCTGATGTAGCACTGATTGGGCACATGAAATTCCAACTTCCTTGATGTTCAATATATTTTATAGTGAATGTTAAAAACATGTTTAAAGTAAAACAATAAATAATGGTTTATTTGAATATTCTGCTTAAATTGCTTTTCACCAGAAAATTATAAATTTTGACTAAATATTTTACGTTCCACAAAAAAAGGCTTTCACTGATTAGAAAATGAAGCATCTGAAAGGACATTAGAAATTTTGAATCTTAGCCAGCTTACTTCATTAAAGCCAAAATAATTTAGTTATAGACTTTCCATTGCAACCAAGATTGTATCCAGAGACTTCCCACTCCTCTCTGAAGTTCCATGCCTCTTTTCCCTCGTAATTAATTTAAACAAGTCCCCTGATTTAAGAACGCCTGTATTTTATCCTGTGAAGAACTCATTGCGATAGTCTATCCAGGGAAGCAAAACAATAATCACATCTGAAGGCAAACAAAGCATAAATCACCACGCTGGCAACCAGCCAAGACAGTAGGGGACAAGTGTAAAAATATTACTGAAACGGCAGTACAATATTCTAACTACATGCTGTGAACAAGACAAACCAGAGTTGAACATTATTTCTGTTGTCACAGATCATTACATATTAGAAGGAGAGGAAAGGGGGGGACTTGTAAACAGAGGGTTCAATTCAGATGTGGATTAACAGGGAGCAAATCCTTGCAGAGACATCAGGAAATCCAGATTTCTCTATATAAAAACCAAGCTTAACCCAGAGGTTTCCATTAGGAAAGGTTAAAATTCCAAAATTTGCTATTTCCAATAACTGCTACAATATTACACTCCTGATTTTAAAGTACCACCAGGCACATTCAAAGCAAGTCAGGTGGAATGGTAGAGGACACCTGGAACACTACACACGCCAGTGACAATTTAGTTTGTCATCAAAACATGAATATAACAGCATAAAATGAATGTCAACACTTCATTATGTAAAGTTTTGCATGATGCATAAAATTATTATCAACTAATGTTTAAATATGCAAGATATTCCAGTCCAGCTCAAGGATTTATTATATTAGACATTGCTCAGAAAAAAAAGGGGCAGCCTTTGTCACAAAAAGTACATTTTAAGGAAGATGACTTTCATATAACAAGTAGATCCTCATGCAGCTAATTCTGCAATGGTGACCTTGCAAACCACTGTGTTAAATGCACCCTGACAGGATATCCATCATTGCACACAAATGAAAAGATCAGTCCCCATTAGTGCATGCAGACACGAAGAGGCCAACTTTCTGAAACGGGCTTCAGCCTACGTTTATCATGCAGAAAACAAGCAAGAAGTGATAAACTACTTCCAAGGCTTTGGGTGACAGCGTGTCGCAGGTATGGCAAGACTCATCCCCCACGTCTGGAGCCTGATGAAGTGAAAGTGAATATTTTTTCTCGGAACTACCTGCATGATGTTCATTTCCTGAAAGTAACCTTTTACAAAGGGTTTATGGACTCTTTTTTGCTATTTCTTGGAGGAGCCAATAATTCTGTTAGAAATTATTCTGTCTGTAAGTCAAGGAAGCACTATAATATAAGTAGCCTTCACTTTGGCAACCCCCTTGAGCTCGATACCAAGCTTTTTGATCAATAGTACAACATTGAATACATTTTCAGCTTCCTTAGCACACAACCCTTATGCTAACAGTGCTACCAAAGTGCTAGCAGCATGTGCAAAGCAGGTCCCCCCCTCTGCATGCAGTAAACTCCATAGAATAGGTCCTGCAGCAAAAAAACACTGTACAACAGGCTCTTTGGAAGAGATCTAAGAGGAATGGACAGACAATTCACAAACAAGTAGGAAAGCCACGGCAAAGAAAGCTTAGGAAATTCTAGGGAAAAGGATTAAAATCCTATTGATGAGACACTACTTCTGTACCTGCCTAAAGCCATCTGCTGAAACCTGAAGCACACCCAGTGGGCAAGGAATGCCCGCAGTTACTGTGTGACGAGGGGAGGAGGCAGAGTACCACCCTTTATGTCAGCCAAACAGCAGCACCGGCGGGATCGCTGCGTGTCTTCAGATCAAACTGAACGGGAGATACCCTGCCTAGAAAGCAGCACAGAGAACACATGGATTAAATAGCTCTGAACTGTCCCCCGTGCATCTTTTTGATCTCAGCTTTAGCAACGCAAGATAACTGTGCAAAGCACACAATGCAAATATTCCTCTAAATATCAACCGCCTCCCCATTATTTCACTTTTCCCCCGCTTTTTGTGGTTGCATTCAAACACTAGAGGTTTATTTTTGTGACGTATCAGCAAACCATGGTGAAAAACATTACCACCAACAGCCTCTTCAGAGATCATTTTGAAAATTTAATTTTCCAGTAATTCATCCCTTCCCACTTTTGCAATACCGTCCCCCTTAGCTAAGACAGCTTTCGGTTTGCAACCAGTATTTGTCTGCAACGTAGAGGGAAAAGGAAGATTCTCCATAGTGCAACGCCCCCCACACAAAGCTTTACTTTAGAGCTAGCTAAGAAAGAGATGTTAAGGAACTGCTATCCCATAACACATGGTCACAGTTTAGAGTGAAAAGAAAACTGCCTATAAAAACAAAGAACAACTTAGAAATATGTGATAAGGAAGGCTGGCTGGAAAGCAAGTTTTCTTGTTTGCAGGTTCTCTCTCTCACTCTCTGGGGGCTGAATCACACATACACACAGGAGAAGTTCTCCAGAGCGGGGCCACCTCAGCAAAGCCGATATTCATGTCAGCTTTGTAACTGTGCTGACATTAGGAGGAAACTGGTGTGTCTGTAGCACCACGCTACAGAACCTGACCGATGGCTTTGGCGTGAGCCTGAGCACCTCCAACCTGGAAGCCCAAGTGCGTTTGCGGATCTCCCATCCCACACCAGCGGGAACTACTGACGAGGAACCTTTGACAAGTTGAGGTGCTCAGGAGGCTTCAGCTGTCTTCCTGCTGCCCGCAACTTACCTTCAGAGATCCCAGAAAACAGGCAAACACTGATTTTATCCCACCAAGGAAGAAGCAGAACCTACTCTTCTATGCCTGGAATAGACCTACAGGTATGACCATACTGCCAATACTAGAGTACATACTTAAATCATAAAGCAGAAACCAGATTACAAACTCAGCTACAAGGGACACTAATGTTAAACTAATTACATTTTTGATAGAGATTTGTCACATTCCATTTGCTTTCAATACTTGATTCTGACCACACGCCAGTTTTACATTGGTGCGAGCAGTTTGGCTTCAATAGAGTTAATGCTGATTCGTAGCAGCCGGCAATGAGAAGGCTCTTATTTTTCCTTGGCAGTGTGTCCCAGGAGAAAGCTTGTCCATCTCCAGCAGCTGTTGCTTTGCTACATCTGTCTAACTTCTCCTTTTTAATGTCCATTTTTTTTCCTTTTTTTTTTTTACATCAATCAGCATGAGAAAAAAATCATTCAGTTTTCCTTCTTACAATCAAGTTTTAACAATCACAGACAGATGTTGTTTTCATTACAGCATGACCCCTATTCAATAAAGTTTCAGTGTTTAACTATGAAAAGCATTCTTGGCTTTCCTCTCAGTTCCAGATCTTAATGCTTTCATAATCTATTTCACCCTGCCATCCTGTCCGTCTACGCGTATGGCGTGTTTGAGCCCCCTCAATGTTTGCCTTTGTGTTCTTTTCACTTTCTTTTCCTGTTCCTTCTATGCAGTCTACTTTATCCTCGAATCAGGTCAGTCCAAAATACTACAATGCATTTCTCTATCTAAAGATATTTAGAGATCATTAGACACCAGGTGGGGGAGGGCAGATGGAGGCAGATGAAAATTTATCGATTTAAGGATGTGAACTTTAAAGAACTGCTTGATCTTTTTCTTTCATAATTCTGCACATACTGAGAAGAGAGTTGATATATTCTGTATTATATGCTATGTCTACAGAAATAAGTTCTTTCAGAACAGAACCTGCATTTGATTTTATGTTACAAAATTCAGAGAATTCTGTATCTAAGGAAACATTGCTATAATGGATGCTAGATTAAATACTGTAAACAAAAACCGTACTTCCACACTGTGCATTGTTCGGGCACTGTTGTAAGGCTACACAGTTGTGCTAGCAAGAGGGTACAGTTTTACCCCAGGAGAGAAAGCAAGAAGAGAAGATCACATTCCTCTCCCAGAATGGGGGTTTCACACATACGTCCACAAGGACACAAGGAATTTGAGCGCTCCCCACGCAAGCATAGTGAAAGAATAAGCAGAATAAAATGTATCCCAATGATTTCATGAACTATGTAATCATTTCTGTGCCTTGAATGCAGGCCAGGTTTGCTTTCACCAGCCCCACAGCGAGGAATGAAGAGGCCAGGGCCAAGTCTTTATCGCTGCGTATTTGCCAACTCGTAGCAATCAAACAATGACTGCAATTCCCTGAAGGAGCCACCTGGCTCCTAGAAATGTAGGTTGGCATAATATATGTCAGCTATAAGAAAAGGGGTTTCGAGTTAAGCCTGTATTCAATTTGATTTCAGTTTGAATTAATTCCCAAATGATGCTGCGTATGAGCAAATCTTCATCACATGATATATCCTTTCCACGAAACACAGGGTTCTTATTTAGGCTCCAATCCTGCAGTCTAACCAGCAGTGGCAGGTCTTATGGCCAGAGGGCAGGTTCCTACCTCCAATGAATTAATGATAGAGGCTACATCCATATAGCCAAAGGTGATGGACAGGACTTATACTGAAGGAAATGTATATCCCTTTAAAGTAAACTAGAAAAGGGCCGAGAGTTGGGCTGTGTTTACTCTGTAGTGGTTTGGAGAACCTGGCGCATGAAATCAATACAAAACATGACAACAGAGGTATTTCTCATCATCTCTCTCGTCATCACTTGCGTTGGGCCAACTGAGCAAAGGCAGGCGGCACGGCATGATTGCTGCTGAGCGAGGAGCGCGCCGCTGCGGCACTACCTGCACCACAGGCAGAGATTCCTTCTAATCCTTTACTGAGGATGCAGAAACCAAGCTGTTAAAATAAAATTCGTGATCATAAATTCCTTTTAGACATTCTAACTTTTTTCTCTGAAAGGTGGTGAAAGCTTTAAAAAAAAAGTCTTGAAACAGGACTTCCATTCTATTTTCTTGTGTTATATACACCCAAATTCCAGTCTCCAAGCAAAGTTGGGATGGCAGCACGCTAGGGAAGGCACATTTATGCTGCTTGAGCCTTGAAGCATAGCCTCAGCACAGCAAAATACAATCATTTGAAATCAGTGGAATTGAACTGGTTCAAATTGGGAACTGCTGAGAAGCAGGAAACTTGTATGGCAGCCTCAGCAAACTTCAAATGTTAGCAGGCCAAAGCAAAACTGGATAGGGATAAATTCAACACCTTGTCAGGGCAGAGAGAGAAAAGGTTATGTTACTGGGTCAGGTGTTGTGATGTGCAAGACACCTCCGTGTGCTCAGCCTCATGAAACCTGCCTGGGAATAAAAGAAGTCTCAAAGCACACACAAATTGGCTGTTTCTGCCTTAAAACTACTGGCAGGGTTTCGCTTTTTGGGGTTTGTCTACAGACTTAAGCTTTGGATGTCACCTCCCACTCATCTCACAGAGCTGCACTGATTTCTGTGGTGCTACACTTACGATAAGAATCACTTTGATTTTGCATATACGGGTGAGTGCGTGCATGAAAGCTTGTCCTTTAGCAACGTCTGCCTTCCCATTCCCACATGCAGGTGTTAGCGAAAATTGCTACAGAGAGGGAAGAAGAAAAAAAAATCACTAAAAGAGTGTTTCCTGGAAATATTTGTTTTGGGTAAAATAAAGGGTTTTTTAAAGTTTCCCCCGCCCACAGCTGGCAAGCAATAATGAATATAACATGCTCACCAACTATTGTTGCAGTAAGGAATAATAGCTGAAATACTCTTCTGTTTGTACTGGGGTTTTAAAGGCAGTAGGTACAACTACTGCTGAGTTTTCATTCAATCATATTTTCTTTCCTAGATCACAATGTTTGCTACTTGCAGTAAAAAACAGCTTATTACCTACTTTCACTCCAAATACATATATAAATATAACTCCTCTTTCCTCAGATGAAAACCCACTGGGAAACTTCAGAAATCGGTATTTTAAAGAAATTGCTTTGCAAGAAGTTCAAACGCCAGTCTATACAGAACAAAATCATCTTGGAGAGGTCAGAATTATCCCTGCTTATTTGGTATAGTTTCAGTACTTTTTTTTTTTTTTCTTAAACTTTTACTTATTTTCTGAAATAATTTGGCAACTGAAAAGGGTTCAAAAGATGCCATTCTCTTCTATGGCAAACTATAGTTTTCTATCTAGGGAACAGCAAAATACCAGCTGCAAATCAATGTCCACCATTATGTATACAAAGCTGAAATACTTATATTTGACCTGAAAATCCACCTTAATCACTGCCATTTTTACAGTAACAAAAAAGTGTCTTTTCAGCTGGGAAGGGAGAAACACATACACCCAGGCACCTGAACAAGAGAAATATGAGATTTCCGTATCATGCACTTTTCCCCATTCTTTTCACCCCATCCACCTCCCCTCCAAAATGTTTTCATTTTTGGCTCTTGTTTTCATGTTTTAAATGGTTGCACGATGCTGAAAGCTAATGCTTCCATTACACTCTGATTTTGCTGCTACTAGTGCCAGCTGCATTACGCACTGCTTGCTCCCTGTGTGCAATCAACTTCACCTCTGGTTGCTTTTTTTCTCCTGACCCACAATGAGGGACAAGAGATTTCTTAGGCCAGCAGAGAAAGCAGAAACCATCAGAGCAAAAGCAAAGGTGACAGATACTAGGCAAAGCTGCTACCTTAGGCTTGAAGAATTGTGGCTGCTCTTCAGGAAACAACACTGGAATTACTACAGTTATTTGTAGTCTGGTACTTTTCCTGTATGAACTCACTGTGCATCAGTATCTCTTCTCTTTGCTCCTTTCCCAGTAAAGCAACACACTATTGAGGTCAACAGTAGATTTGACTCTTAGATCTCATATGTGCATATGAATTTTTTGTTGAGTCAAGCCAATATTTTTGCTTAACCTCTAGAAACTGCTGCCACTCAAGATCTGGCAAGACAGTTACTCTCAGCTGCACAAAGATTCTCTGCACTCTCTGCACTGCTCTGCCTTCACTGCTTTTCTCCAAGCCTCCTGTGTTCCCTCCACTCCTGAAGACAACAGGGATTATTTCTCAGATGGAGTTTGGCTAGAAGTCTGCTGAAGGATATTCACCCCCTGATGCAGTTCTCCCAGCAAACTGACAACATTTTTATTCCCATCGCACCTGGCCACTTAGTTGAGTATGCTGCATAATGGGTGACAGACCCCACCAGACATTATAACACGCAGTCCCCAGTGACTCAGCATCAAGTCCTTCAGTCTCTTTGCAAAGCTCATAGAAAAAAATGATCCTAAAAGCCCAACTCCATCAAGGATCCCTTTAGGCCAAGATGAAAAGTTGATTCATATTTATCAATCTTTGAACATGAAATCTATCAATCACTGAAAATACTTAACACAAAACAGCAAAGTACGTTTGCTAGAGGCAAACAGTACGAAGTAGAGTTAGGAATAAAGTGAAGTCAACTATCCACCCCAGTTGTCTCTGTGGATATGCACAACCTATACATGACACACAGAAACGATGACCTTTGCCTAAACAAATCAAGATCTGTAAGTCATGCTGACACTCAGCACAGTTTAACTTCCTCACCTGAGAGATTACAGCATTCTTGCTGTTCGTGACTTGCAGGAGTACAACTGCATTGAATTTGTCCTTGCAAAATTTAACTCTTTCCAGGGTATTTTCAGAAGACTGGTATAGTTCGTGAGCCACAGCATGCTGCTGTAAATAGGGAGCAATGATATATAGTTGCACCCGTACGCAGTGCAATTGCTGGAGCTGAGAACTTGAGATTTTTGGTTTGCACGCCAGCAAAGGCAGAATTAAGCCTGCCTGTTTACACACAGCAATGTATTTCTCCAGAAGAGTTTGCCATATTAGCTGTCACTAGCCAATTTTAATAAGACCAATTTGTACTGAAAAATGAATTAATGACATAAGGCAATTACATTGCACCACATGTGTCAGTAAAGCAACTTTTTAAGGAAGAGAACAGTCGGTCACCTCTAATAAGGCTTGTGCACGTAATCGCATTTGTTCCATGGGGTTCCTAAGATGTCCATTATAACGATATCCAATTTTAGAGATCAGTTATTTTCTGAATTCAAAGAAAGCAGCCTTTTGTTAACTACACAGATCTCTCCAAGAATGGGAAACTCAATATATTGCTAAAACTAAGGTCCTCAGACAATTAGCAGGAGCTGCATTTACTTGGCAAGTCATACACGGTAGTCTCTGCAATGTCATGGAAGTCTTTGAACTGTATTCAAAGTAACTATAACACTATTTCAAAGACCCCTTCCAATTTCCACAAATTAAAACAGAATGATACTGGGCAACCGACAAATCTTCAAGAGACATTCTGTTAAAAAAAAAAATTGATTTTCAACAACTGAATTATCGCAGACCTTCCTGCACTTCCAAATTCACAGGGCAAACATTAAGAGGAGGAACATCATGAAACCAATTTATTGGGCCTCCAGGAGCATTGCCAGGGTAGCACACTAATTTCCTTCAGATTGCTATGTTGGACCTGATTGACTTTGAGATCTAAGAAGGCACATAGAAACTTTGGTTATAGCTCTTTCTCCTGTCCTACAACTTTCCCTGGTATGGGATGTGTGATGTGACAATTTTTTTGCCTGATAGATGAACTTGTGGAAACTTGGTGTTCTTTCACTTGCATCACTCTGTTAAACTTGGTCAAAGTGTTAACTGTTATTTGGTACAGAACAACAAAAGTCAAACAGTCATGCTTGCATAAGTCTAAAAGGATCGCTGCAATTTTTGGAAGAGCTGCAAAGATTAGATTCACAATACGTGAACATATATCTGGATGCTGACAGATACACAGTCATTTACAGGGTATCAGGAACTGTCTCAACTAGTCATTGCAGAATGAGCATTTTTCCTTCCCATCAGCTGGTCTCTCTCGCACAAGGTAGAGGAGCTTGCTCTCAGCCCTTATTGATCCGGACCGCTCCCTACGAGCGCATTGGGTTGGAGCAATCCAGCAGACAGATGGGGCTGAGCTCACGTGAGCCAACGAGCTCCGATCCGAAGGCGCTGCCAGCCGAGCAGCGTAACTGCCCTGATGCTCGTTGCATACCCATCACGACCTGCAACGGAGGAGATGGAGTTGCATCAAGAGAGATGAGCCCTCATTTGCTGGGAAAATAAAGGAATTCTCTCACCGCCACTTACTGCGAAATTCAGCAGAAGCAGAACTGAGCAAGAAAAACATTTCCACATGAAGCTGATTTTTGGGTACGTGCCTGACAACATTTATGTTGATTTTCCCCTGCATATGATTTTCCTCAAAAACTCAAAGCACAACTCTCACTCAAGTACTGTGGCTTTGAGGCCAGTTCTCAACTACAATTTACTCTCTCCAAATGAGCTATGAGCATAACTCAAATGTAGCCACATGGCAGCACAGTTTAAAAAGAGAAGCCTACAGCAGTTACAACGTGAGGAATTAGCTCAAATAAAGTGAGAGCAGCTGCATTATTTGGGATAAGCTTAAAGCAGAGTGAACACACATTACAACTGCTTGGGAAACTGCTTAAGATGCCTATTTTTTTCTCTTATTTGGCAAAGGCCTAGTGGAAATACTGCTAGAATAGCAAAGCTTTTGACAGAGTCCAAATGGGGAGGTGCTGAAAGTCTCATGAAAAATATCTACTCTTGTGACATTTTCTGCCTTGGATTTAGGCAGAGAAGTGACTGAACAAGCATCTAGAATGACTAAAACTGAATATTTCATGACTTGCATAAATGTAGGGAAACAGAGAGAGAAAAGTGCCACACAGTGGTCACTTGAATCACTTCATTTTTCCTCATCACTCACTCCAACTAGGCCAGCTGGACTGCCAAAGGGAAGGCCTAGCAGGCATGTTCTCACTGTCAGCTCTCTGGGGACTTCAATCTTTACACGGTTACACATTTGACTTGTGTCTGTCAGTGCAGTTTCGTTGAAATCAGTGTCACGGTGCTCAGCATCTGTCCCAAGAGTTTCAGATTTGTTTATTCTTTTAAGTACTCTGCGCCCATCTCTGTGCTGCGGCAGCAGCTTCATGTGAGTAAGAGTTACAATGAGTCACCCATCATGACCAGAGCAATTTATTACTTGTGGCACTTGCAAATATGAGTCTGATCCAGGGTATATCAAAGCAACCGAGGAGACTGTTAGGCCTTAGGACAGCACCACATACAGAACTGAGCCCCGTTTGCTCAAGCAACGCAGTGCAGCAAGTGGGGTCAACACAGGGAGAGAAAGCCAGAGAACAAGTTTACAGGCCCTGGGGCCACAGAAAAGGAGAGGGGAGGCAAATAGCTCATTTAAAAACACATATTCAGTTTGTCTGGTGTTTGATGAGGAAGAGAAGGAGAAGATTTTAACCTGTCAAAAATCCTTGGCAGGGATCAGCAGGGAGATAAGGAAATGTTAGCGAGAAAGACAGTAAAAACCTTCAAGCCTTTGAGCATGGCCATCATTAGGTGGTCTGAAATTTGTACTGCCTTTTGCTGAGCCTATGCGTTTGGCCAGTTTATCAATCACAGAGGAGGTAATCAATGGGAAGCTCTCATAATTACTACTTTTCATTAAGCCAAGATTTTCTTCTTGTTGCTTTTCATGAGGATGTTAATAGCAAGCCCCTTGCTATGCCTATTCATTACGTGACTACCTCTGTTTTAACGATTGCCAGGCTACCCCCGGCTCCAGCACTCATCTCCATGGTTCACAAGCCTCAAGCACAAGCTCTGGGTAAAACATTTGAATTTAGATTAATTTCTATAATTGTATTAGGAAATATAATTGAAACTTCTGCACACATATTAGTGAAGCATGGTATACACCTCATGCAAACCTGGTATTTGCCATCAGATATTCACTTAATGCAATGTAAAAATTAATTAATCATGAAGGTGAGTTCATTACAGTAGACCTGCTCTGCCAAGCGCACTCAGACAAGAGATACTGAAGTTGAAAGACATGGGGATGTCTGGACAGAACAGCACTGCAGAAGGGAACACAGCTTTGCACCACATGGCTGTTTAAGGCTGGCTTCAACTGTTACATTGATAATTGGTGCACAGAAATGCCTCCTTTTCCTATATTTCCCCATCAGCTCAAGTGATGGTTTGAAAACCCATAGAGGGAAGTGCTCCAGAAGCTGCCACTTTCAGTCCCCAGAAAGACCCTGCAGAAGCAGCTTCCCCTCAGGCCTCCCTGCGCCCTTGCGGGATGCAGCGCGCTCTCCAGGTTGGCTCCTGCTTGGAAGCCCAGTGCTTCAAACCAGAGGAGCACTTTGTAGAGCGACCCAAAGCTGGACTCACCAAGAGCTCACCAGAGGCATCTCCACCAAGTTCCATGGCACCACAGCAAAGCTTTGGATTGAAATGTTTAGGACAGGGGCTATGTTTCATTTACTGTGCCCCTAAAGCTTTCAGAACATTTCTGGTGTTCTGGTTCTGATGGTCTGGGGATGAGGAGGGTCCTCATGTCTTACATTTCCCACTTACATCTCCAAAGCATGTCAGAAACATCTTTTTGCTACATGCTGATTTACAGCCATTTTTTCAGCTTTGCGAAATCTTAATTTCTGGCAGTATTCACAAGCTGCACTTCAGAGTTATTCCATCCATGCAGTGACTTCATCTCAGAATAGCCAAGATAAACAGTTGTAGCCATTTCTAGTATCTCTTGATAACTTCCAGATTTTCCTATATTGCTTGTGAACATGGTAACACAGTACTGTGCATTTTAGTGATTTGCTGTTGTTTCACTCCACAGCTGTAATGACACGTTTTCTAATTGAAGTTTTCTAATTTTACTTAAAGCTGCAATGCCCTTCGTTACACAGGACTGCAAACACTCCTGAACTGGCAAAATTTAAGATCTACTCCAGTCCTCAGTTAGTGCAAATAAAAGCGACATCATTTATTGGACCCCTAATTAGCATTTTACATCACTGACCTTTTTGGAATGTGAGAAACTCATGGAAATAAAAGCTGCTTTAAAAAAGAACATTCACTAAAATATTCACTTTAGTTATAAACTAATGGCATAATACTTCTCCATACATTCATGTATGCATTGCACGAGCAGCAAAACAATTCTATGTCATAAAGGTGGGACAACTAGGTAAGCTTAGGCAATGAGACCAGGTAGTTTTGCTGACATCAAAGGGTTTTTGTTTGTTTGTTTGTTTTTGTTTGTTTGTTTGTTTTTCAAATAATGGGAATTAGCCTATACTCAGATTTTTAAAGAAGAAAAAAAGCAATTGGTTTAGTCTCTTATTTGCAGGATTAAGAAGTCAAAGTTTAGAAATCTTTTGGAGACGGGGAGAAAAAAGGAAAATATAATATGTTACACAATACATGCACTAAATATCTTCTTGACACTATGGTAAGTTCAAGGACAGATGCTACCAGCTAAGTAGGACAAAAGAAAAAAAAAAAAAAAAGAAAAAACACCTGATAGCGAGCAGAATTTATGTATTCATAGAACTGACAGACACTTATTTTTAAAAACTTTCAATGTAGAATTAGAGCCAGTAATCAACATATTTCTGACAATTCATCATTTGCACAATATTCCCAACATTCAGGTTTGTTCTTGTTATTTGAGGAAGTAATGATTAATTGGCAGAAGTTTAGCAAGCGGACCAATAGCAGGTGCTCCCAATTACAAAGTCTCAGAGATAATTTGGTCTGATCTACTTTGTGCTAATTTAGACAGCATTAGTCACAACAATCTGTAATTCTACCTTTAAAACAACTTTTCCTGCAGTCACTATAATCTAATTAAGAATTTTAACTAGTTATTTGTATGGAGGACACTGCTGAATTGTAAATGTGAGACCTGATTACCATAAAAGATTAAAGAAGAGGTACTTATAAAAATGCCTGCACCAATTAAAAGCCCTTGCTAATGGGTTTCAGAGTGAGTTCTGTTTGAAAGAGCCTTTAATGATGGCATTTATCCTAATCTCATACAGCTCGAAGCCCAACCCAACTGTGTGCACTCCTCCCTCCTCCTGCAATGAAAGTTTTCTTTCAACAGCACATATTTCAGATAGAGACTAAATAGAATCATTGGAAAAAAAGTTGCATTCAGCTACCTGCTCTACCCATTTCTGCAGTTCCAGGGCACCCAGAAACCCCTTGAGGAGAATGAAGACAAGTTCCTAGGGAGAAACAACCAAGGAAACTAGTGCTTACCTACAACAGCCCAATAGTTGAACAATGCTGGGTTTTTGTGTTTGTTTGTTTTTCTCCAGTTTGTTGTTGAGCTTATCAGCCATGTTTGCTATGTTCTTTCAAAAATGTATTTACTTGTCAGTTATTGCACAAACCACACAACATCATATTTTTCAAGAAAACTCTGGTAATTGCCAGGAATTACTACATTTTTACATGTATGCTTGGAAACTTATCAGAAACCATGTACCTAAAGCATGGGTGTCACATAGGTGACCAACCAACATGATGGGAAATTCACCAGAACTCCCTTCTCTCTCCTTCTCCCCTCTCTCCTTAGGAGCAAAGAAGAACAGGAACCAACACTGTATCATTCCGTTTAGAGCAGGCAGATTTTTCACAAGACATTTGAAGACCTGCTCACTGCCCACTGGATTTGAGAGGAGACATTCAGGTCTCCTCCAAGGGCTTGGAAGGAGGCTTATCTTTCCAGAGTACAAACATAAGCAGTCAATTCAAAAACACTTGGAATAATTTCTTCCTCCATTTTCTATACTCTATACTATTTTTTCTTAAAGTATTTCATGCTGTGGGCTATCTGTCAGCTATAAGGGCAAGCTTGGTGAGCACGGTCTGCGGTATCAGTTGTCCCAGTATCATGTAAATTGATTATAAAACAGAAATGGCAACAAGCCACAGCCAACTCCTCTGTAGCTCCTACAGACAGTGGGGAGGGAGGACGTAGTACTTGATTTGAAACCAGGAGAAGCTGCCAAGCAGATGTTCCCGCTGAGGCATGTCAAACTTTGGGCTGTACATCTTCCACCAAAATGACAGCTTCAATCCACTAGCTAATGGCAAAACCATCTTCTTCTACAAGGCTTTAGGAAAGAGAGACACGCCATAGACTGGGCTGTACGCAAGAATTGCCGATTCGTGGGACTAGATAGGAACCTCCCTTAGGGCTGCTACTGACCTTGCCAGCCATAATAAACAAAACTAAAGCCTGTCACTGGCACATGGCTCTAAGAGTAGGTGGAAGTTACACCACTAAGCTCCCCTCTGAGGAGGCTCATGTCAGGCCCCCAATATCTGGCACACAGCATCTAAAGCCAGTGCTCAAGCTAGCAGCCTAGCTGTGGCTTTAGTCGAACAGCCCCATAAATACTCTGGAGAAGCACCACAGCTTAATGCTTTTTTCCCTGTATTACAGTTATCGAAATAGATACATGCACAATAGAGGCCCATTAGCATCTTCAGCAACACTGCATGTGGGCCAGGGAAGAACATTAGACACAATTTTCTCAGTAGCAATTTGAATTTCCTCTCTCCCTTCATATACGCACACTTTTCAATTCTTGCCATTAAGACTGGATTTCAAATTCCCTTGAACATAAATCATCTATTACTAATGCACTGATCTCAGGGGGAAAATAACATACTTTGCTGTCTGACATCTGCCCTTCACGTGGCTTTAAAATAATTGTCAACACTGAGACTAAACCACTGAAAGCAAGCGATTAACAGCCTTTTTCTTTAAATATCAATGTAAGCTCCAATTGTATTATTCTAAATCTGTCCTTATGCCATAAACATTTTTGTAGCATCCAAGTGCCTTCCAGTAGTATACAGAGTAACCCTGACTAATACATGTCATATGTTGTTAGCTCTGCAGTCCCTCAAAGGGAAGAGCATACAAAGTGTTTTGTTCCGGTAACAAATTAAAAACAAAATAGAAACCCTGTGCCCTGCTATATGTTTTTTTACCTGTTTATTTTAGAGGAACCAAGATCAGAGAGACAAAGTTTGCCCTTGAAGCAGGATATGGGATCTCTGGGGGTCCCGAACGCTTAGGGAAGTTTATTTCATGGTCTTACGCTGCCCTCTTTAGCAAGTGTGATTCCTGGCACAGGCCTGGACGACCACTTACATACGGGTGATGCTAGCTGACAGGACCATCCCTGGAAATCTGAGGTTACAGAACATCATCCTCGCTCCACCTCTGCTCTGAGCCAGACCAGGCTCATCATTCAGTCTTCAGCCTCATTCTTAGCTTCCTCCTGGTTGGTGCACACTGCATTAAAACAGTTCTGCTTCCATGACATAGCAATATACAACCTGCCAAAGGTCCCCAGGCCCCTGCCTTCCCTGCGCCGGCAGCTTTGAGCACGCAGCCACCATGACCACACCGCATCGCTGGACGCGGGGCCTCCTGCCGCTCTGCCTGCTCTGCTGCAAGCGCTCGGAGCTGCTAACACGCAAAGCCAGGAGCTCCAGACTCCACGGAAAGCTTGCCCCGAACACGGACGCAAGCCATGAAATAGACCCACTTAGGGGCACCGATTTACAGGTCCCTGCGTGTCAGTCAGGAAAACATACCCTATAATTTAAAGGATGTTTCTTTTTTTATATAATTAATACCTTGAGAGTTACACAAGACACAAGTTATTTGCGTTCTTAATAGATATTTCATATCAACTCTTCTCACACATGTGCACATTGCTTTATGGAAGCACTCATGGATGGCATGCAGTTACTGTGGCAACAGAAGCATTAAAATACCTTTAAATACCTCCAAAGAGGCATCTTTTTTAACCACTTTGGTGTAGTTGTATTTATAGCAATAGCACTTGCCAGTTTTACCAGGCTAATTATTTTGATTTACGATAGTATTTTCCATATTCCATGAAATCTCCCTTACTTAATCTGCTTTATTACGGCATCTCTCCTCTTACCAGTTTTATTAGTGTGCAATACGTAGCCACTGTTACCCGTGTATCTTGTTCTAAAAAGCACAAAACCCCCATGCACCAGTCCCTTTGGAATGCGATAGCCTTACAAACGGAAAGGTAAATAGCATCGAGAGCATGAGCTGGTGCAGAGCCCTCCCCTACACACACAGTTCTGCTAGCGACAGACTGAAAACAAGAGCTGGTGGCTAAGTGGTCTATTGAAGGAAACATGAGACAGAAAGAAGCCTTGAAGACTCATTCACGTTACCAGGAAGGGTGGACCGAGGGACTGCCTGAACCTGCGGTACCGCTGCTAGCACAGAAACACAGCTGAGCTTGTGAAACCTCTGTGCTACCTCTGAATCTGAAATCCTATGAATTCTCCTTGGTTTCCTCTGAGTGACTGTCTCCAAGAATGAGAGTGACAGGCACTTCAGGTCATGAGAGGCCAATTCTGCCTGGTCTATTTTTTTCCTGATTCTGCTATGTTGGACTCTTTGATTGTAAGCCTATTTATCTACAGCATTATGCAGGCATTTAAAGAGTGCCTCATTCTTACGGGCTACATTCTATAACCTTCGGATGCAGGACTTTTTGAATTATGGAGCTTGCCAGGAATAGGTGGACAGCTCATCCACACGCTCCAGAGCGGGCAGTAAGATACGGTGTGATGTACTGCGGTTGTGCTAACTGTATTAACCCAGGATTCAGCACTGAAGCCATCCTAAACAACGCTGCCCTCCTTCCCCTCCTGCTGCATCTGTAAATCTCCCCGTCCACGCCTCCGCTGCCGTTTCCATTCCACCTCATCTGTAATGCTCGAGCACGTCTTGCTTTCCTGGCTCCAAGCCAGGCTCAAGGCTGGATGTTGCCGTCCTTACAAGTTCAAGGATACATACACAACCATGCAACCATTGCAGGCCTTGCATTCATTCAGCTCTGCACCTTATTTCAAATCACAGTCCCATGACTGTGAATGTGTGAATGACCCTTTGAATGTGTGGCCTGCACTAAAACAGCTTGAGATAAAATTACATGAAACATAATAAAATGGTGTCACTTCAGAGTGGAGAGATGGAGAGGCATCAGTACATTGCTCTGAAATTAGAATTAATAATAATAGAAAGTTGTTAATATACAATGACAGAGCATGAGAAGCACCAATACAATCCTTCTGTAAATGTAATAAGAAACAAGATCATAAATAATCATGGCAGTCACTGAAAACGTCTCTCTTCTTTTGGTGGAACCATTTCCATTCCAGAAATGTATTATTTGGAAACCATTTCATTTGTGCACAACTGTTTGGACACACACCTAATCATTGTAATCAAAAATGCACATGACAGTTAAAAAGAAACCACCAAGTAATAAAGAGAAGTTAATCAAAAAAAGAACCGAGAGAACTGCAGAAACCGGAGCCACCCAGAACTATTGCAGCATCCACCCGTACGGCAGTATCACTGTCTCAGAACACGGACATCATTCCCAAGTCCGAAGCTTCCCTGAGGGATGGCAATTTGCAGTTTCTAGCTGCCGTCTGCTGGGCTCCCGCCTGCGCGGGCGCAGGGCCCCGGCTCGGCCCGCCTGGCCTGGCCGCCCGTTCGCGGCTCCGTGTGCCCAGGGAGCTGCTGCACGAGGTCGGCGGTACCCGTCCCACTCCTGCCCCAGCCCTGCCCTTCAGCGTCACGCAGGATAACGCTCCTGCCACCGAGAAAGGTCAAGAGCCAGATACTCCCCACCGATTCGGTAAATTTAAAGTTTTTCATTTTTTTTTTTTCTTCCGCCTTGAGTCTCAGAAGTTGCAAAGCTCTCCTCACACAGACTGGATATGATCTTGAAGAAAACCTGAGATTTCATGATATTCTCAAGGAAAGCACTAAATATTTCCTGACTCACCCCATGAATGACAGAATTGGTCATGTCCTCAGTTCCTAGCGTGTTATAAATTGGAATCTGGAGCTCCTGGGCATTTTAAGCTGCATTTCAAACTAATGTACCTTACCATATGATTTATACTCCCTTTGTGCAATAAATGCAGTTTTGGACAGCTTGAGCGGCACTCCACTATCCTTACTCATCTTTTCTTTCTCCAGTTGCTACCCTCTCCTCCCAAAAAGAAATTACAGCTAGTCTATGTGTTTTGTGTTATCAGCAAAGGACACTTTTTCTGATGTAACTTCATTATGGCTCATTTCTATACAGCTTCCAAAAATTGCACCTCTCTACTGGGACTGAGAATCTTTGAGCTCTATATTTTCTTATTACCAGATGTATTCTAAAGGATTTAGTTTTCACTTAGCGCAGTCAAAATAACAAAGGCTCTCTCTTCCTGTGAAACACAGGTGAACATGTTACCTTTCTCCTTCTCAAATCTTCACTCTTTCACTATTTGGGATCCCAAATTGGATTTTCAAATAGCAAAATACAGAAAATTTTGTATTTCCTTTTCTAGAAGAGCCTCTGGTTTCTGATGCAAGTACAGACCAAAGAATTCAAGGGTGGGATTTCTTAATAACATACTATATTTGCATGAACTTTGATTTCTACCAAGTCAATGTTAAAACACTAAGTGAATAGATCCCACCCAAATTTCAGTAAACACACAGCTTAACCAGCAGAGCTAATGGAGATGACTAATCACCCAAGACATTTCAAAGAGCAACAGAGTCTCTCCCTATAGTTAAGGTGTTAGACGCTGACACTGAAGTATTCCAACGGAAACTTCTGGAAGGAGTAACTAGTTTTTGCTCATAAAAATGAAAATAAAACCTGATGATGAGATTTCATTTCCTCTGTTTACCATTTAGTATGATAAATACTCCAATGCAGTCCTAAACTTTCCCCTGAAGGAGCTTGAGGGTAAAGCTCAAATGTCAAAACTATAGCAACAAATCTTGCATTTTGTCCTCTTATTCACAACCGGTAGTCATTGTTACCACCATATACTAAATGCAGAAAAGTTGGGAGGTAATCATAAAACTTAATTCAAAACTTTTCATTATTATTTCCTGTCAGATGCTGAAGATTTTCCTGTCACATAAAATTTTACTAGCTCAAATACAATTTATCAGACTCAGTAAATTCATAAAAACTAATAGCCATTCACTGGGATCATTAGTGGGTTTTTTTTTCCCTCTTTCTTTCTTTCAACCAGCTTTTCCATGTGTAACTTCTTCCATAAACAATACTTAGATTTGACATTTGACTTGCAGGCAGTTTAAAGCCATTAAGAACATACTGTGACATTGCTGAGTTTAAACTCTAGAAGGTATTTGTAGGTGCCTAGTACATCATATAAGCTGTTTAATTCGGGTTTCTCAAGTCATCATCTTGGCCAGCACTGGCACAGACAGATGTCTCAAATAACGGCTGAGGAAAGTGTAGTCAATGGGATAAAACACTCAAGAGATGATAACAGATTAAATTATTTATAAACAAACTGGCACAGCTAGACTCATGGTCGGGTTGATCAGAAATAAAATTTTTAATGATTGCTTTTTTTTGATATTGCCAGAGAATTCAGCAAAATAAAAATTCTATGGATGACAGATCAGGTATTAATAACTTGATATAAACATTACAAAAATTTCTGGCACTGACTCCCTCTTTTTTTTTTCCCCAGATGTTCTACTCAGAAAATACAACATTTGGGAAGAAGCTTGTTTGCAAAAACTGGATATATTGTGCAAGCAACAAATATGTGGCAATATTTGTCCTTCAAAAGTTTTTCTTGACTGTAAGAGGACAGGGAAGGCAGTGCAGTATTTAGGTTCAAAAAGAGTATGGCTAACCATATTTCTTGTTTTTATTTGCCATGCTGCACTCATATACAACAGAAGAACATAATGAAGCATCTTGACAGCTTTATAGAAGCTTTGCTCTCAGACAAGACCCATGTCATTGTATTTCTGCCACAGTGATGACGAATCTGATTAACAGATTGTTGTCACTGAGGGTTTTGGAGGAGACATTTTCTTTTCACTCTCTCCCTCTCCTTGTCTACATTCACTTGAGAACTCTCCAGCCTGCCAACCTATATTTTGATTCAGTCCAGATTTTCAGTCCTCTGCCAGCTCTTGGAAACTTCCAACAGCAAGAGAGACTAAAAACCCATCTTAACTAATAAGTGTGTAGAAATACTAAGGTGATGGTGTTATCATAGGCTGTTCCAGTATAATTTTCCTCCTTAACTTCTGAAGGCATCTCAAGGGAGAGCTAAAATATGTACCTATACATACCTACTGAGTGCATGTTGCAGTGCGTTCAGAGCATGGACAAAGCGGTTGCTGGTAAGGCGCTGTGCAAAGGCACTCACAGCATAGACAAACGCAGCGCTGCTGGTGTTTGGCTGGCAGACTTGACTGACTGTCTTCCAAAACCAGAGATATTCTGTCTTTTGAGGCTGGTATCCTATGTGCAAAAGTTGCTGTCATTTCTTGGTCGCAGCCGCATCAGAACCATGTCCCCAGACACCATTTCACTGTGCCCCAAACCCAAACAATATTTCCTGTGGGGTCATCACATTGTTCTTAGGCTACACAATGGGAGGCAGAATGGCTAGAAAAGCCATTCGATGGGATACCCAGCCAAAACAAAAGATGGGACATTGTCCTCTTTATTGAGGATGAAACTATAGTTTTCCAGGGTTTGTAACTTCAGCCATTCCCACCCTGACCATGGTTGAAGCAGTACTCATGAACATTGTTTCTTCTTTTGGCTTTGAAATGTAGAGTGCTGCAACACTCCCAGGCATCCTCAGAAATTAAGCCTGGACTAGAGGAGGAATCGAAATCCCAGTAAAATTCTTAGAACTGTTTTGTTCTCCCAATTCTTTAACAAAAAAAAAAAAAAAAAAAAAAAGGGACAACCTTACTGCCCTGAACCAGGCCTGGGTTCTAAGGCTGGGAAAATAGTAGCCCATCACACCACAGCTTCGGGCTCTTCTGAACTCAGTGGCAAAGTCACATTTCTGAGGCTGGATTTCTGCGCCAGGGTGCTCCGTTACACCCTCCTTCCCTCTGACCAGAGATAGGACAACTTGTTAACCTGGAAACTAAGGAAAAAGTTTTAAAAAAAAGATATCCTGGAGGGAAGGGGCAGAGGGATGACAAAGGGTAAGCACATAAAAACTGGAGTGGCTGGGTTTGTAACATTCATGAAGCTCCGAGCTTGAAAATTAAAGGAAAGGTATTCAAGGTATATTCTTGCACTAAATGATTACTGAAACTGCAAAGTTCTTTTCAAGTGAATTACGATTTACCAGATAACAGGTAGAGAAAGATTTTCTCCTCTGCCTGTAAAAAAGCATTGGTTTTATCAAATAACTCCTGTTGAGCCCATCTAGTTGATGAACAGTCTTATCAACGAGCAAATATAAATGAATTATGAGGATAATATTTCAATATATAATGACACTGCTGTATCTCGGATTCTTTTAAGATCTGGGTTATTAAATATTAAATATCAAAGCTGTAAATTATTGTAGCAGCTTTATACAACTAAATTAAATTCAAACAAAACCTAATTTCCTTAATCATTGACTGTAATCCTCCAGGAACATATGCTATTAACTCAGCTACAAATGGCACAGAAATTGTATGTCTTCAGTTAAGTTATTTTATATCAAATTCTAATCCAGAGCAGAGTCCTCAGTAAATCTCCTGCAGGGATTTTAATGCTTCTGCAATCATATTGGCTCTTTACTGGAGAGCTAATCTTTTTATATGCTGGTTTTTCACTCCTTTATCCATTTCCTTCGCAGCCTTACTAAGATAGCTAGTACCTTCAACCACATATCATGTTCTGAAAGATTTGGCTCTCCCTCTTGCATTTGATCAACAAGAATGGGACTTTCACTTATGTCAAAACTGGATCTCTTTTGTTTTGTTTCTCTCGCATGTAAAGCTGTAAAGCATTTCTATTCATTTTGGCATATATGTTAACTGTCATATGCGTGAGCTCTTTATAAGGCTGTCGTAATTGCTCACAGTTTGCAGTCGAGCATTCAGAAAATGGAATAATTCCCCCCTCTTTAAGAACCCTGTTGAAAAGTAAATTAAGCAGATTTAATTTAAACAAGAAACTTCCACAGCGGCTTGGGACAATGATTAGATAATAAAGAAATAAACCTGAGAGCCCTGTGAGATAAGACTTGGAGAAGCCTCCAGAGATCATCGAGTTAGCCCTCTGCCCCAAAGCGTGATCAGCTACACTGCTGTCACTCCTGACAGATGTTTCCCTAATCTGGGCTTAAAAGCCTGCCACAATGGAGATTTGACATCTCTCTGCACTATTTCAGCGCTTCACTCTGCTTCCTGTCAGGACACGTATCCAGATACCTAATTGTGATCTTTCTTGCTGTTTTTTTAAGCCCTTGACTTCCTTCCCTGTGCTTTGGGACTGGGAACGAGGCTATTCCTGGCCTTCCTGCACAGCTTCCTGAATACTTGGCCACTTCTCCTCTCCATTTTCTCTGCTCTAGACTGAGGCACAGCATCCTCTTATGCTTTCCTCAGCAGTCCTGTGCTTCTCTGGACCCTCTATCCAGACAGTTTTCTCTTGGAAATACGACACCTGGATTAGGGTAGTTTAGCCGAGGTCTTTCCCTGCACCAAGGAAAGTGGAAGCGATAACTCATCTCTTGCAGGCTACAGGTCTGTTTATAAAGCCCAGGGCATCTCCTTCACAGACTGACACTGTGTCTATTGAGCACACTGGGTTTACAACCCATTTTCATCTCCAGTTTCTTTCAGTTTCTTGCTTCATGTCCTTTAATTATTTCTTTGATTATGATTAGTGCCAATTAAATTACAAGTCTCTCTTGAACTGAAAATACCTAATAACCACTAGGTCCAAGTCACAGACAAAACGTTCAAGTTTATAAACACGTAATATGAGTAAATTCTGAGACAGTTTACTTTGATGAGTTTAAAGTTCAGCACAAAGTTTGCTTTCAGAGGGTTACAGCTTTTTCAACACTGCTCTTTTTCACAAGATTACTTCAGTACCAGATTTCTTCTCACGGGATTCCTCGCTCCTGCATTCCTGGATTGACATGGTTTCTTGGAAGAGCTGTACCAAAGTAGGACAGCACTAAGGCCTTCCTGCACAGAGGGGAACAGGCCCTTGGTAGGTTTTGCCTCTGCTTCCACCTGGTAAGGTGACTGTCCACAACAGCCCAGTACTGCTGATTTGTGTTCACCCCATCCTCTGTTCCTCTCTTGGGAACTGGGTCTTCTCAGTATCTGTTACAGTTCCTGGGTCTGTTTAATGAAATTAGAATAGGAACTTACCCTAGAAGCAAATATTAGATCAAAACACATGCAAAGATTCTGTGGCACAGTTTTTCAAACACCGGATTTACTACTCCTGCAGAACACGACGAGGTGCAGGCAAGAGTACAGTAACATTTCATGCTTCCCAAATGCACATGACTTGCTGCATTTGACTGCGATGTGACTACAGACAAGGTACCTTACACGAAAAACCCAGCAATATCACTACAGGCTCATGCCAATGTCCAGAATTTGCAGAAGTGCAGTAGCTCATCCAGAGGCATCTAATTCACAAAGGCTCCCAGAGGAAGGCAATTCTCAGCTTTCACAAGGAAAAATTTCCTGACAGAGAAAAGGCGGAGGAGGAGAAGGAATGTTGTTAACAGAGATTTCCTTACAGACACCAGTCTTGCTTTGAGCTCAGATCCAACTCATACTGCCAGGCTACCATATCCATGAACTGTTTTCCTCTCGCTCCAGACTCAGCTTCCTTAGAAACTGGAAAGTAATGCAGCCATCTTGGCTTAGAGTAAAGATCCATCCATCCCTCTGTCTGCCGCTAACAGTATTCGTAAGCCCATGTTCAAGGGAAGAGTATAAGGAACAGGATAAATACATACAGTGTTTCTCCTCAAGGACTCCCTATCCTGTGCTAGCTGGTGTGATAGCTGTAAGAATCAGCAGAAAATATAAAAAAGAACAGAAATAGTAAAAGCACTGGTAAATATGACATAGTGAGAAAGAGAAGGCACTAATTTTGCAAGCTTTTATACGGGGTTGAGTGCTGCCTCATGCTACCACATCATGCCCAGCATGGGAACTTGCCAGAGTTGATCATTGTTTCTTGTAGGGGTGCTGAATCCACTAAGCACATGAGATCTCTGTTGCAGGGAGGGTGCTCTTCAGCTATTACTCCCTAAATCACATCCCCTGAGACAGTGAAGATTAAGTCAAGTTCTGGGGTCCCAAGCCAGCTACTCCACAAGACACCTACAGATACATCTAAAATGTAGTCTTTCAAGTCCGGGCATAAGATCTTGCTTAGCTAGACAGAGCAAAAGTCCTCATACCCGTGATACACATCCCCTCAGCCTCCTGCACTGTCACTCTGCTGCACTGGCCAGCAGCGCAGAGTCAAACTGCAGCCTTTGCACTCAGGGCTGCCATGAGCACCCATGCAGAGTGCAGGTTACCCTTTGGTGCAATTACTCTCTTAAACAGCTTATTTGTTAAACAGCTCAACAGCAAACTGTTTTTAACGTGCAGAACTACCCAGCTACCAGCAAAGCATCTTTCCCAAATCGTAGCATCACAGGAATGGACTGCCCCATCGATCACAATCTTTCCAAAGCCACAATGTGTCTGTGCATTTAGCATGTCCATCTGTTTATTTACTCAGGCATTTCCTGAGTGGGTGATTTATGCTGTGGGAGAGCCTTTAGTTTAATTAATTATTTATGGGAATTTTTTTTAAGTAGTATTCTCTTATATCAGGATGTCAGTTGGCCAGCACTCATTTCAGTGACTCAGAGAAATAATCTTGGTTTTGTAATGAGGAACACTTAGGTTTAAACATTGAGAGTTTAATGGTCAAGGAAAATACCTTATTGCAAAGGCAACAGCTCTTAGAAGAGCATCTCCTTCTGTTTTAAGTAGAATCAGTTATGCAAGCTAAATTAGTTCAGAAGTCAGACCTCTGGATGGCCATAAGAAGTCGCACGTACTTGACTCCCCGCTTCTTTTTCACACTGATGTGTCTCCATTTAAGTGATTGGCAACTAAGTGAACACAAAACTGAAGCAACACAGTGACAATTTTCAATCAAGAAAACTGTCTCTTTAGTTACAGAAGTGTAAACGCAAATAGTATTTATAATCACCATAAGAAATTCCAAAGCAGCTTTTAATATACTCTGTACTTCAGACACTGTTCCCACAGAAGACACTACAGCTTCATGTAGAGATAACTGGCCTAACAAAGAAACTTTGTGTATTTTCTGCGTACATCCCAAAAGCCTGTCCGGTAAAGTTAGAGCATCAGCCAGGATTTCAAGCCATTTTCTGTACTTCCTCACTATGGCTGCTTCTTAAGCCTAAAGCAGGCTGGAGATAATTCAATATTGTACTTAGATGAAAATGAATACAAGACAGAAAACCTCACCATCAATGAAACTTGAACAATCTATCCAACAGCAATCACCACTCGGAAGCATTTGTGCTCAGGGAGGGTTTCCAGGCCTGAACTCAGCACATGGCTTCTGCTTTATTTATTGTAATGCAAATGAACAATTTTAAAAGCTGCCAAATACAGATTCTGTCTTTTGTGGGGAGGGGAAAGACAGTTTTCAGGCACACTAAAGCAGGGAAGCTTTAGCAAGGATTATTTGAATCAGTAACACTCCTTACATTTCTTCCTCTGCAGGGAGGGCACAGGCTCCCACAGAGGTGGGTGCTCTACGAGGCAGAGACCTCCTGCCCTCGGAGCAGCCGCCCGCACGAGCCAAAGCCCGCCCCAAACCAGCCCCTTCCGCCCGTGCCTCAGCGCGGCCAGCGCTGGGCCAGCCCTGCACGCCAGACAGCTTGGAAGCCGGAGCTTTTTTTTTTTTTTTTTCTTCCCTCTAAAAAGTTTTCAGGAAGTCTGGGGGAGGGGCAACACTGCTTCTTTTTTGTTATAATGGGCCCCTTTGTGGGGATGGGAGAGGAGAAGAGGTCTGGGTGCGCGCGGCGCGCGGCGCTTGCCGGGGGGAGCTGGCAGCGCTGCGGCCCGGCGCGGGCGGCCAGGGCAGGGGGGC
>NW_010581937.1:48354-61654 GCF_000705375.1 Tinamus guttatus | reverse complement strand
TCCTTTATCCCTTTCTTTCCCTCGCATAGGAAGAATTATGCTCTCATTAATGCCATTCTTGCTGTATGGACCTGGAGTATGTTACAGTTTCCACTTGATCTTGCAGGTTAGTATTTGCAAACAGACACAAATTGAGTAAAACGAGAGCTTTCCTTTAGAGCTTTTGCTGGCATGTCTTGGGGCTGTGCACACACCACAGGCTGTGACCAAAGACTTCTGATAGAAAGCAATTCACATGAAAAAGCCAATGGTGTTTCTTAAAGAAAACACAGTGTGGTTTCCTGTGAGAAAGCACTTGTTTTACTGGCAGACCTCTGATCTCCACACCAAAACTCCACGTGTCCAGGAAAACCTGAAATTGCATCATCAAGTGTGTTGGAGCATCTGCTCCTGGTTCAAGTTCCCACCTTAAACTTCTCTGAGCTCTTGAGGTAGAGCTGGTCTTGGATTCTAGCATGGCTCCAACCTGGGTAGACACCTGGACTTTATCTCCATGAGAGGCTATCCTTAACCACAGGGAACAGCGCAGCCCAGAGCAAAGATGTCATAGGCTCAGAAGAGAGATTTCTCACAGGCAGCCTCTAGAACCAGGTAACATTGAGACTGTGGATTCTTACCTCAAACTAGAAAGCCTAACGTTCAGCCAATTTAGGCTGATACCTGTCACTAGACAGAAAGAGCTTCTCTAGATCCAGGGAAAATAATGGAAACCTCCTAGACCTTCATCTTCATCAACATTTTAGCCTCCAAATATTATGAGCTTGCAACTCAAATACATGAGAAAGAGATGCTGGTGAGGGTAGCATCTTCAATGAAATTAATGACCAAATTGGCACATTGATTAAATTAACCAATAAAGTAATAATGAAAAATGATTCTTCACAGAGAGCACTAGGCTTTATTTTAAACACTGAAGTTGAGTTGAAATGCTAAATACTTTCTCAACTACTCACTTCCTAAAAAAATTATGAAGCAGCATTTCAAATTTAATGAATTATTACAGCTAGGATTCCTGACACTAGCAAAATACATTACATTAAAGATGTACAACACTTAAAAAGGTATTAAACAGGGCATTTTTTCTGCTTATTCCTTTTCTACTTCCTTGAAAACACACATTTACCCTGAAATTTATTATAATACAATTTTATTTTAGGTAATTCTATATAGCTGCACAGAAATTGCTTTTTATTCAAGCATTGGAATGTTTGCTTGCTCATCAAGCATGGCTTAAAATGGGAGTTTGAGCAGACTCATTATTGAACTACAATAATGCAGTTGGGACAATTAAATGATACAAAAATGTGTTAAAAAATAATTGCTGTTGAATTTTTTCTTAAAGTATGCAGAAAATGCTTTCCCTTTTCCAGAATCCATTTTCTACTTTTCATTCTCGTTTTTTCTCCCTAGTATTGAATTAAACAGTTTTTTGGGGAGGGTAGAGGAGAAGATATAAGTTAAAGCATTTGGTGGTTGTTACTGCATCATAGTAACCATTTAAAAATAAAAAAGGAATTTATGCAGCATGAGAGACAGGTTAGTTGAGCTGCTGGATGCATTTTCATAAGAGGCTGCAACATGTACCATACCTAAACCCTTTAATGATTTATCTCTATGTATGTGTACATATACACATATATTAAAAAAAAATACAGAGTTAGAATCCTTGTTGTGATGTGGTGTCTAGAGATAACTCATTAAAGGGTTTAGGTATGGTACATGTTGCAGCCTCTTATGAAAAACATATGAAAATATTATATATATAAAAAAGGTTAACCACTGGTATAGTTAAGGGGGATGTATCTATGCAAGTTACAATAGTCACATGTGATTTGATACCCGGAAGGCTAAACATTCACAGCAGTAGCTCCATTTTACATGTCAAGCAGGGACCACATTTTCCTCCTAACCACCATGCTCAAAACTCCCCTGGCCAAACATCACTGGTGTTATCCATGATTTGAAGAATGTGACACAGGAAAAGCAATGCTAGCAGGTGAATCTTTTAAGAGCAGTATTGAGGATGCTCTGCAACAAGTGCTGAATGTACTTATAATCCAGGGTTCCTATGAGCTGCCCCTGAGGTCAACCCCAGCTAAGTTGGAGGGAGTTATTTAACCTAAGCATGTTTTACTTCCAGTACAGCACATTGGCTGCAAACCAGCTGCGACAAGCAGGCGAATCCCCAGCCTGCTGCTGTGCAGGTACAGCGCAGAACTGTGGAACATCGGGGTCAGTCTCTTCATTCAGGACGGGCCCTTCTTCATTGTGCGCTCCATCCTGATGGGCCACTTCAGGATATTCAATCAGATGCTGGTGTTTTTTACAGCTAAGAATATCTTAGTCGTGACCCTACAGTTATATCGTTTAGCAGTGATAAGCTTAGACTTTCGGGCTACCTTGCTGCAGAAGAGCAGGAAAGAAGTCAACTGTTGCCCATGTGAGCCTTATGAAGCCTGTGCTCATGCTACTGCCAGCCAGGATACCGAAATGAGGAGGTGTGTTGCTTTTCCTGCCAAAGAGGAGTCCGGAGCACCAGCAGAAGATCAGTGAGCACAGCTACTGACTCGGAAGAGGTTGTTTCCCCCACACCGCCTTTGAAAGGGCTTTGAAAAGGATTTCTGAGATCTGAGCCTTTGTGCATCTTTTTAATCTCTTCCATCAAGAGATCAATGATTTCTTCTAAAGTATAGGGGGGATTCCTGAAGCAAAGCCATAGACCTGGGATATTTTATGTCCTATTGGATTTTGGTGGTTTTGACTAGATCTCCATTATATCAATTACAGGAATTTTGTAGCCATAGTTTGTAGTAGCAAGAAAGATTTAGAATGTAACAAAGTTGGATATTATCTTTGCTGGTACAGCACTAACACGTATTCACGTAGAAGGACAAGCCTATCCTGCGACAGGAAACATGGAAGCAGTTAGCTTTGCTTCCCAGTTACCAACATGTTCTCCAGGCACAGGAATAACCTCAGCAGTGCCAACGCAGCAGACATGCAAGTGAGCGCGGGCAAAACATTTCTACTGTTACTGACACCTAACGTTGTTCATTCAAGAACTACACAAAGGGTTTCTTTGAATGTTACCTCATCCTTGGCTGGATTCAGTTAAAGAACTATGCAGCACCATGCACAAAACCTCCTCTTAGGACACGTGTGGTCTGAATCATCTAAAGATTTTTGTGGAGGCGCCGCAAGGTAAGACTTAGCCCCACAGCTTTAGAAGACAACTGCACCTGCCACACAGGCAGAACACAGGCTCCAGAGGTACTTGCCTTCCTATTTCTGCTAGTCAGAAAGCAATTGTTAAGACCTTTTTCTCCAGCTTCACAGTAGATGTGAAGTGACCAAAAATAGTTCTGTTAAAATTCCCCAAAATAACAATATTAATAAAAAGAACTAGATTCCTACTATCTGAAGACAGAATCAGCTCTGGGGCACACACAAGAATGCTCCTACCACCACTGCAGTCCTACACTCACTTATCAATAGCCAGATAAGCAATGACATATTTACTTGGAAAGAGAAAACTGAACCTACTTAAAGGTTCCAAGCCACAGACATGTGAACCTGTGCTTATATTTGTGAACTGCTAACCCTTCAAGTTCTTCCATTATAGCAGAGAGTAGAATATGTACAGACATAAAGAAGGAAAAAGGAAATAAGGTTAAAAAAACCTCACACCCCACCTAGTCCATTCCACCATTTATCTTTAGTAATAACATGTAAGCACCTCCCGCTCTTCTCATTTTGGGCTGCTATCCAGTAAAAACAAGAAAATTGCCAATGATCATTCGCAATGCTGCAGCAAGGTGGACACATGGAGAGGAACACAATTTCACTTGGGAATTTAATTCAAGTCTAGAGGTGAAAAAACAGAGTGGTGCTGCCAACCAGCTGTGTTATCTAAAGCCTCTCACCTCGAGGTGAATGTTGAAGCAGCTGCTAGGGCTGCAACATCTCTCTGCCTTTTTGCTGGGAGCCAGGAGCATTTGCATTCATTTTGAGTTTATCCCTTGCTGATATCCTAATTGTCCCATTAAAAGGATCCTTGTTAATGAACGTGGAGTATGCCAAGCTTCCTAGAAGATCATTCCAAATTCTTGAGCACAGTAACTGCAGGACATACTGTTTTGAACTTACTATTTAAAGGCTTAGCTTAGCAACAGGCTGCCAGCCTGCAGCAAGTCGCAGATGTCCTGGGCCAGCAGCACAGAGATGGGCTCTTGCAGGAGCGTTTTCCACAGAACTCCATTCCTCCTACTCGGACTGCTCTGCTTCAGCACCCGGGAAGTTTCCATCTGCATAACCAGGAGAACTCAGGCTGCTGCTAGGTCCCACAGACAAAGTCGCCTGCTTCAAAGCAGAGGGTGAGTGTGGTGCTGCGCACGATGACGGACCGCCAGCCACGTGCAGCCCTCCAGGCTCGTGCCTCCAGGCACGGCACCACGCAGGCACCCAACGGGCCTCCCTGCAGATCTGCCAGGGATGGTGCATGTCTGAAGAACACCCGGGGTCACGTTTGCTATTCAGAAAAAGCTGCAATAACCTTTGAGCCCTTGGAAAATTCAAGCCTTCAAAATGCAACGACTGCAGAACATCTCCTTTAGCCATTATTCACTCTTCCAGGAGAATTACATTATGAAATCTTTGATGCAAATTGATATCTAACCATTTACTATTATTTATTCTAGCTGTTCCTGTGCTGTCCTTTTAGGTTATTCCATCTTAAACCTCACCACAATACTTTACTACTTGTCTCTTCCTGAGCTAAAGTATATTCCTCCTTTCCTTTGGAAATTGGCTCAAGTAAGATCATAGCCCTAAGTCTAGAAAACAAATAGTAGCAGCTATGACTTTATTGTGTTTATGTTGGTATTTGTACTATACTATATTCTCTGGGACCATGTGGAAATGGAAGAAAATGTGCAATTAGTTTTTTAAAAATTTCCAACTGTTTGTTGTGAATAAAAGGCAGTTACCTCAGGCATAGCTGCCAACTTATTATGTGCGAACCGACTGTTTTATGTTCCTATTAATTACGTCTTCCACAGGCTGCTTTAAGCAGTTAATTGCTTGAGTAAGATTCGAACTGCATTGCTGCTTGGAAAATCCATCGCGACTGCCGTCAAATCCGTTCCTACTCTGGAAAGTTTCTTCTCTAAGCAGAAACTCCAAGTATGCGAGGCACAAAATAATTCCAGAGAGTTTTTCTTTTTTGTTTTTTTAAAGTATCTGCATTCAGGATGCATTTTACAGATGCACACAAGTATATATCACATGGACATGTAGATACCCATACACACCTGGCAATGCCTAACACATCCAGCTTTTGTTTTTATTATGATGTGTGAGTTTGCTAATGGAAACACTCTGCGGATGTCTAACACACTCACAGAAGTGCCTACAACATTAAAAATATTTTAACTTTAGGGCTTTAAATATTAAGCACATGCTACTATCTGAACAACATACTGATTAAATTTTTTTTTGTAAATTCCCAGGAATGTATTATTGCCAGATTTCTTCAGTTAATGAAAGCTACCTCTAACCTTTGGAGGTGATTACTAAGATCGATGTATCCTGCCTGGCTATGCACAGGGCTGTCCACTAAATTACTTAGTATGATTTTTCCTGACATTTATACAGTATCATTTAAAAACACTGTACAGAAGGATCCCTGTTCTTCCCTTGATCTGACCAGAATGTCAGGCTTGATTTTTGACTGACCATTTGCAATCCTCAAACATAATGAACAACAAAACTAGAGACATTTCAAAGGATAAATTGGGAGAAGCCCTGGAGTCAGCACAGAAACAAAAGCAGTAAAGAGAGCGGGAACGGTATCGGAGGAGCACACAAGAGTTCTCTGCAACAATGGAGATTAAGGCAGATTGTAAAACAAACGTATTGCTCATAACAGGAAAGCTGGGAGTTACAGGATGACATTGTCCATTTAGGAGGGGAGATATAAAGGGGAAAGCCATGTCTAGTAAAACAAATATCTGAAGATTAAGTATTTAGGAGAGCTGCCCATCACCAATCTACCAAGCAGCATTAGTCTCTCCTAAGCAAGTGGGATGAGTTTTCCTAGTTCAGTCTCACAGCCGTACAGCTTAACGAACAGCACATTAAACCCCACTGCCGAATACGGAGAGGGGAAGTGACTGTCAGGTAGAGGGGGGTGTTCAAGCCCTAATGCCTTCTGTCTAGAGTTTCTGCTGCAGGACTCCTTGGGCAGAAGTCAAACCCAGGGAGAAAGTTCAGGTTTAAACTTGGTTATTGTCACAAAACTGCATATCCAGGAATAGCATATTTTAGACTCTAAATTTATAGTGTGTACATTTATAAGTTTATAGTGTGAACGGCTCCTTACATCATCCGAAAGGAATGGACAGCTGCAGTGGAATAACGAGCTTCCAAGAAAGTTAATGCTTTGGAAATTACCTGCCTTGGAAATAAAGTATGATCAGCCTGTTTTCTGAGAGAATCTTGCATAAAAGCATCTGTGCCTGATACAGTGCATGACCTATCTTTAAGGGCTATTTTATAATATCCTGCTCCATGTTTTTAAATCAGCTTTTAGTGAGAAGTATAGGAAACAATAATGCTAATTTCTGCCTCATTTAAAAACTTTGATAGGAATATACATATAAAAGACGTGTATAATATCCATGAGCTGTTAATACAGGAACTCGAAGGGTGCTCGGTCTGTCTGGCAGGTAGAACCTAAAAAGCTGCAGGCAGCCGTTTCCTCCCAGGCTCACTGAGGTCCTTTCCCCTCCTCTTGGATTGGCTTAAGGTGGAAATGGGGCAGTAAGAAGCAAATAAGGACTTGAACTTTTATCTCATCCACTCCACCCTGCTGTTCTCTTGATGTCTAAGCTCCAGCCTGCTTTTTGTGCCTATCTGCCAGATCTGAGTACAAAGACAAGAGATACCAAGCACTGAACTTCCCCCAGCTGCCTGCGAAAGCCTCTGCAAAAGCACATAAGAACTCAGGCCAAGCTTAGATTAAGATGAGCCAAGCCTACTTCCTCTTGTTAAAGCCTGAGGATATCTGCAGCTGCCAAAGGGCTTCCTCTATTTGTCCATCACCTGCTACAAAGAGAAGAGTATTTTCCTGCACAGTCCTTCTCTGAAGGACTAGTTGATTGAAATGCCAGTGCCATTTCTTACAGCACTATGGATTAGTATCTACTTCAAAAATGTTTTAAGGTTAAACAAGTCTCTGAAATGAGGCTGTCAGACTGTAAAAAGTAACAAAGCAAAAGGAAGGGACAATATAAAGGAGATGTCATAAGACAGCATTTCTAACTCTGGGAGATGGGAAGGGGCTCCAAGTCAAGAAGATGGACATGCATGGATAACATCTACAACAACAGCTTGGAAGACAGGAACTGAAAATTACTCTAAAAACCAACAACAACAACAAACAAACAAAGCCACCAAACACTCCCCCAAACACTTCAGTCTCTTATATACTTAACGAGTAACAACCTGGAAGAATCAGACAGGCTGCATACAATACTATTACCATCTAGGCCTCACAGAAGGTTCTGGAATAGCTTTAGATTAGACTTCACAAAATGGAAAACTGGTTGAGCGTTGCTGTTCTCTTATTTTATACTACTCTGAACAAACCACTGTTTCACAGTTGAAGAATGTGTTGCACTTAATCTTACCTGGCATTCTGCCCAAGTGCTTCACAATTTCAGCCCACTGCCAGAGTTCACAGAAATCTTGTCTTCCAAAGTGAACCTTGGAGAAGGTTGTTGCAGCATCTCTAAGATTTGTAAGGGAAAACAGTAGGTTCAGCAATGAACCAAGGCAACTGTCAGCAACTATAACTCACTGTAGGCCTAATCCTGCCTTCAGTAAGCATTCATCATGCCACTGCTGAAAATCATCACTATGTCTATAAAATTACTAGTGAAATATAAAAACTGTACTGATTTTCTCATGCAAGGGAATCTGAAGCAAGAAGCATCTTCTACAGAAACGGACACAAGTGCCAAACTAGAATATTCTATTTAGTTCTTGGAGGCCCCTCGGCAGAGTGGTTAGCCCTGCCACTAATGTGGGGTAAAGGCAGAAAGACAATATTTCTTTTTTCCTTCATTTTCTCCTCTCAGATTTCATGTTGAGGTGAAATCTAGCTGTCCTGATCCAATAACAAATCAATCTTCTGCTTTGTGAGCTGCATATCAAATTTAAACTTAAGATTTAAGCTGTATTGTGGCAGAAAAGAAAACCTATTTTGTGGTGTAACCCAAGGAATACTAATTCATTAAAAATCTCTTACATAGAGAAGAAGGAGAGTGCATAAGTAAGGGTTGCCATGGGGGTAGCCTGGAGCCATATGCCAGCAAGTTACTCTGCTTGGATAAAAATGCTTATAATATACATCTAATCAATAAGAAATGAGTAGTTACTATGGCAATTTCTACATTACAATGTAGTTGTGCTGCAGCACAGCATGTTTTAAAAGAAAAGATGCACTTACCGCTCTGTCATGTAAGTTTGTGCACTTTTTACAGTGTAGCAGTACAGTGTGTAGGCTTGAGAAAAGGTGAAAAGAGTAAACTGAATCAAAGATAGTTGTGGTTATAAAGGACAGGCTAAAGCACTTTGGAATCCCCAGGTGACTAACAGATACCAGGTCAGAGCAATCCCCAGATGTGAGCAATACAACACAGCACATCAGGCAATAGTTCTGCAAGTCTTTAGTTTCATTACATCTGATGTCGAACTAAGTAACATTTCATCATTGCATTTCTCTTTGATTGTACTCTTCTAATTTAAACTTATGGGACTAGATTTTAGTCTTATAGCTGATTCCATACGTATATCATTGATTTGAAAGAATACCAATACATTCTGCAGTAGCCAGCATGGATTACAAGGGATGTATTCCATCCCAGCACAGCATTCCCAAGGCTGGAGGGACTGCTGGCACTTCCACCTACAGAACAACATTAAGAAAGGAATGTCTAGAACACTAGACTAAAAACACAAGGTACTTCTAAGGATTAGAAAAATCACTGCATAATCATCTTTATGAAATACAGAAACTGCATATGCCTCCTACTCCCGATTCCATCACATGATGTTTTGCATGTTTGTTTTGTTGTTGTTTTTAGTACTATCATTTTTCAGGTAGCAGAAGAAATGAGAGGAGACACATGCTGAGGAGAAAGCTAAACACTACAGTCAGGCAGCTCCCTTAGAGATGTGTCTGGCAAGCCAAAGATATCAGCTGTTTATAGAGACAAATTAAAATGCACCACAACTACAGAAGTGCATCAAAGATTGTGGCACAATCCTGTCAGAAAGACAAGTAGGAGTGAAACCTAGGTAAATAAGCAATTGGGTAACTTCAGATGAGAAAACACACACACAGAGAGAGAGAGAGGCCTAAGGGGACTCAAAACTTCTGTTAATATCTCCTAGAATCCAAAATGAATACCATGCATCAGAGCTACAAGTGTGCCCATTTCTAAAAAACAAGTGCACCAGACTGAGGTTCAGACTCTCTTTCCTACTAAGTCTAAAGTTACATTATAAAGAAATATGAATTCCTACATAGAAAAGCATTGGGCTTCACTAGTAGCAGAGAGACAGCCCTAGAAATCTCTTACAGGGAGAGGATAATTAAAAAATAAAAAAGTCCTCCCCACACAGCAATACGTATAACCTGTAAGAAGTATGCAGGTTCAAAAGAGATCTTTGAAGTGGGACAATCCCTTTGAAATTTGAGGAAAATCAAAGAAAAAAAGAGCTTATATCAAAAGATGATAAACTGAGGCAAATCTTTTGAAGGCTGGAAAATAAAAGGATAATTGTAGATCATGGTGCAGCCAAAGGATGATGCAATGCGCAAACATGCAAACAGAAATCCCCAGCAATAAGGCTACGCAGAGGAAGAAGGGTTTAAAACGGAGGGGCTGCTCAGCAAAGCTCCTCCTGGGCGCTCCTGCAGGAAGGAACCCGCCAAGGGGCCGGGCTGCTTCCAGGGGGGACGCAGTCTCCATGTGCCACCTGCCAGCCCAAGGACCACAACAGACAAACCTCAACCTGTCAAAATCAAGGCTGAATCTGTTTGAAGGCAGTTTTCTAGGACTCTCGAGAGGACTCAGAATTAGACAAGAGTTTAACAGACGCTTTATTTTCTCCTGATAGCCTAACAGTATTCACATCAGATGATTACAAAGCCTTATTCTGACTAACGAACTCCAGATAGAGCAGTTTTTCTACCATAGAAAGAAGGGATGAAACCCAAGGACTGAACTGGCCCAGAGACAGTGAGCAGCATAAAACTAGACTCAGAAAAAGCTTTAGTCTCACCTCTTGGAGGTTTACCAGGGACCTTACTGCCAGTGAGCACTTCCTCAGAAGATATCATGCAACACCATTCCCAATGGCCTTTCTCTTCATCAGCTGGGTATAAAATATAATACCCTTTTTAACTGAAAAGGAAGAGTTGTATGTCACTGCTTCCTTAAAGGAACACACCTGTATTTTAAAGGGCTATTTTCATTGACTGGATGGCCAACATCAAAGCCCCTTGGTCTGAATCCAGTGAGCTAAGCAAGCCCAGCGTTCCCTTTGGGAAGTCTTCAACTGATCACAGTCTAATCTGCACCAAATGTTCCTGTGTCTACCTCCATTCAACTGGACTCTACTTCTTCCAGTAACACGGCCTTTGAACTAGCTCTAGAAGCTACGTTCTCTGTAAAGTATTGGAAAGATAAAATATATATATAGCCTGTACAGAAACACAACAGAGCCAAGTACATATTTAAACAAGTGGCTCCAAGTGGCTTTTCTGTGGAAGGGTTTTTAGTAGCGAATTTCAGTGAATTTCCACTATGCAGTTTAAAGGGACTGTCACTGTGCTCTGAACAGATTTGCTATGGCACCAACTGTTCCCATCACACAAAAAGCAAACCTTTTTACAAGAACAACATACCTTATTGTGCTGCACAGAGAGAACTGGTGCCTACTGCAGACTAAAAATTACACTAGAACTAGGAAAACAAAACAAACAAAAAACAGCCCAAGAAAAACAAATGCACTTGTCCCACAGAATGGGTAGGTTTTAAAGAAAAGGCCTGAAATATGTCAGTCATTCTGGAATCTCCATGACAACATTTCCAGGGCAGAGCCTAAAACATTTCCTATCATTTAGAAAATCATAGAATGCTTAAGGTTGGAAGGGACCTCTAGGGAACATCTAGTCCAACCCCCCTGCACACGCAGGGTCACCTAGAGCACGTGGCACAGGACTGCGTCCAAGCGGGTTTGGAAGATCTCCAGAAAAGGAGACTCCACAACCTCTCTGGGCAGCCTGTTCCAGTGCTCTGTCACCCTCACTGTTAAGAATTTTTTCCTTAGGTTCCTGTGGAACTTTTAGTGCTTCAGTTTGTGGCCATTTCCTCTAGTTCTGTTGGTGGCCACCAGTGAAAAGAGGCCCTCACCGTCCTCCTCACTCTCTCCCTTGAGGTACTTAGAGGCACTGCTCAGGTCCCCTCTCAGCCTTCTCTTCTCCAGGCTGAACAGGCCCAGCTCCCTCAGCCTCTCCTCATAGGGCAGATGTTCCAGGCCCCTGATCATCCTTGTAGCCCTGTGCTGGACTCTCTCCAGCAGCTCCACATCCCTCTTGTACTGTGGAGCCCAAACCTGGACACAATACTCCAGATGCGGCCTCACCAGGGCTGAGTAGAGGGGCAGGATCCCCTCCCTCGACCTGCTGGAGATGCTCTTCTTAACGCACCCCAGGATCCCATTGGCCTTCTTGGTCACGAGGGCACACTGCTGCGTCATGGTCAACTTATCATCCACCATGACGCCCAGGTCTTTCTCTGCAGAGCTCTCATGCCCCAAGCTCTCAGTAGTTTACACCACCTGGCCTCCCAGTATCTACTTTCAGTTATCATACCCAAAGCCAAAGCTTTCCCATGTATAGACCTCAGGCTTTTTGATGGTTATTTTATCACCAGTGGCAATCATTTTGCACCATTTTCTTAACACTGTTTTATGGCTGTGCGCTTCTCCCTCCCTATTTCTCCCCTCAAAGACCCCACACTCAGCCTGCTGGGGAATTTAGCAAAACAGCTCTTCTAAGCATCTTGCAAGATTTCAGGTCTAAGCAGCAGCAAATACCAAACACTACATACACATTTGCATATGAAAGGACTTGTCCTAGAAGTGTAAATCTCCACAAAGCAGTCTAAACACTTAGAGAGGGCAAGATCCTACTTTTCATTAAAAGAGGTCCTCTGTCAGGGTGTAGCAGCAGCAAATGAAAGCTTTTCCTCTTCGTTCTACCTTCTACTTCTGACTTGAGGGACCCTTCTCATGCCCTTGTTCCAAGAAGCCTCATGGACAGGGACCTCTCTTTATTCAAAGTCGTTTCTAGCAGACAGGCCTCAAGATATACACAAAAATCAAAATAAAAGCAAGCAGAGGCCAAGCATCACTGCCTTTCCTGCTGTGTCTCACAGCAAGCGAGAACACTGGTTAAGGAGAAGAGCAGAAAACTTCCCACAGGTACCCTTGTCCTGGTGAAAGCCAATGTTGCTGTCCAGGGGGATACTGCTTTGCGAGGAGAAGTAAATACTCAAGGGGTAGAGGAGAAGGAAAATAGTGCCATAATAAGGCTTAGCCCAAGAACAAACAGCCAAACTCTCTACCTGCACATCTCTGGAAGACAGTTATGCACAGTGTGTTTTTAAGCAATTAGGAACATTTCAGATCATACTAGATGTATTTCAGAAGCACCTTTATTATACACATACACTTCTTAAAACTATGCCACGGGCCACATCCAGGCACACAAGACATGAACCAGGGAGAAAGCAAAATAACTGAGCAGCTACTAGCATGGCATGCAACTACTTCACACCATCCTGGGGGCCACATGGATGGCGCAGACAAGCCAGGGCAAGGCACACACCTCCTTACACCACTGCACACCTTCAGTGCTGACATCATATCTTTTGTTTCTGAGACTCTCCTGACCCAAGCTCTGGGAAACCTTAACAAAATAACCAGCTTCTTGAACCACAACCTCATTAACGACCCAAAAGAATGGAAAACATTCTTACCATGACAGAGCAGCCCACTGCACATCCAGCGTCAAGGAGATTGAGCAGAGACACGCAAGCCTCCAAACGCACCTAAGCGCCTGCTTACACAAGGAAGAACTTCTAGCCCCTCAGTTCCCCATTCCTGGAGCCCCTCCCTTCCCCTCTGGCTGCTGCTGGGACTCACCTGCCAGCCATCAGCAGCCTAT